>JALIZH010001520.1:0-14087 GCA_030522465.1 Rhipicephalus appendiculatus | reverse complement strand
TACATTGCGCTATTTCCATGAACCGGTATCAAATTCTGGCGCGTTAGGCTCAGCAGGGGTTACCTCGCCAATAACGACAGAGCGTACCTGATGCTTTTTCCTGATCGTGAGATTACACAAAGCGATAGCTCATTACACCATTCCTTTGTTGCTGTGAGCGCTTTGGGCGAGCGTCAAGGGCAAGTTCAGATCAAAGCGGGCGGTCGCGTATGCATGGGCGCTGCCATGTTGATTTTTAACCACAGTTTTCGGTGGTTACTCATACAACAATTAAAGAAATACGACGTAAATGCGATGAAGAATAAACCATTACTTATTCGTGTGCAGCAGCAGATGCTAACCAATGACAAATGTCTCAACCTTGCGAATTGCAAGGCAACTTTATATCTGGAACTATGTTTTTCTGAATAAGCATGTGGCTTGCTGACACCCCGTATATTTGGCAGTGCTGAACGGTAATGGTGAGATGGAGGTATAGCTCAATTCGCGCGGCTGTCCTCCACCAAGGCTGGGCAGCGTCTCCTTGCAGTTGCTGGGATGCCATCATACGGGCAGTGCGGAACAGAAGATTTTATCACATACAATGAAGGGTACATACGAGGTGCCGTCCTTTCTGCGTAACGTTTATCCGCAGTAAAATGCTGGCCGGTGAAAGGCCCGGGGGATGTCTCTTCATGATTCCGCACCTAAATCCGCGGAAAAGGTGGCTTTTGTCGATGTGGCCAGTATGGCCGCTCCGATATCTTTGCGGCCGTGGTAGTCGATAATCGCGTCCCCATGCTCAACTCGGCTTCCGTTAAGAAGGTATGTGCCTTCGTAGCAGAGCTGGTAGTAATAGTTCTAGCGATGAAGGACCCTTCGCTTCCTGAGATATTTACTGACTCCAGGGCTGCCGTCCGGGCCTTTGTCTCGGGGGTGATCTCCAGGGAGGCTGCCGCTATTCTCAGGTGAAGGGGTGTACAGGCTGTCACACAATTACCTGGTTACCGGCCCACATGGGCTCAGGGGTTCATCCAATAGTTCCCAACGTCAATAAACTTGCCCACAACCGTGCGCGGGAAATCATGTGCTGTGGCGGTCCGGGCGGGTCCAGAGGCGGGTTCGCGGAGAGCTTCAGGCACCTTTCACGAAGTTACTTCTCAATATCAACTGTCAAGGCGGGAGGTACCCCTCTCGCATTCCAAGCTCACTAGACCACAGTCGTCAGCTCTCTGGATGCAGCAGGCAGGTTCGTTTTCTGTCTAGCAGCACGATCAATAACTTTGCTGAAGGCATAAACCCAGGATGCCCTAGCTATGGGGCGGATAATTGCACACTTCCTCACATGCTCTGGCAATGTCCGGCGTTACGTAGCGCAAATTTCAGTACAGAACAGGACTGGGAGAGGGCCCACAAAAGCTCCCAGTTCTCAGTCCAGCTCTCGGCAGCCCAGGCGGCCTGTGAACGGGTGGAGGGCCATGGTCTTCCAGTACCGGCCTGGGCGCGGCCAGCAACTGTGGCGGAGCCCCCCTTCGGGGGTGTCTGATCAGAGTTCGCTAAGACTTAATGAAGTTTATTTTACCTTCACCAGCATTACTGTCACCGTAAGAAGAAACGCATTCACCGACTACGAAGGAATGACAGAAAGAAACACTGGCCTCTTACTTGAAAAATGGATCTGTGCTGCAAGCGGTATTGTTCGGCTGCGTAATGGGTGCGCGAATATCTTTCTTACTCATTTTGGAAATGAGGTGCAACATCTTGTGAAGGGAACTGCAATTGCCCGCGTGCATGAGTACGTTCCGATTACAGATCTGAGTTCTTACGAGACTGCGCCATTACACTCTGACAGCATAATTTCCCGACTAGCATCCCTCCACATTGAAGCAGCACTTTCATGGAACGAGAAGCAGCAAATCAAGAGCATTGTACGAGAATACGCCTCGTGTTTCTTCACGTCATCGAAAGTCCAGTGAACATCGATCGCCAAACACCGCATCATAATCAATGAATCTGCTAGACCTCTTTGCCAGCACCCCTATCGAGTGTCACCAAAAGAGAGAGGTCATCAGAAGCCAAGTTGGAAAGATGCTTAGAGACGGCGGTCAGCAGCAAGACATACATCATGATAATGACGCGACAGATACCATGTTCAAAGTACGCGCGTTTGTTTGTGTGCCCTCCAAAAGACCGAAGGCCCGATGACGAAACAAGAAAAGGTCGTGATGGCGCGCGCCTCCTCAGCACGGGATACGATGAAGAAGAAGTGGCGCACCACTCGAGGACTTTTCGAAGATTGATTCTTGCTGCTCTCTTGCGAGGAACGCTGCCGGCATTTTTTTTTACTTTTCGGGCAGAAGTTTGGCCCTCAATAAATAGTTACTCACATATTATCGGAACTGTGCGTTACAATATGCATGTCACGCACGGCATGACTTACAGTTTGGATAAGTTCAGCGCGACTTCGACGAAGACAGGAGACACACAGTGTCAACTCGCCCAAGTCAGTGCTATTGGAACATGACTTACAGGCCACGTTCATGGTGAGCTCACGGCCAGCAAGCACCCTACCACGATATGCACCTATATTTTTTTATAAATAGGTATTCGCCCCGAGATCTTGGAGTGCTGCCTTCTTGCGCGTGACGTCGGAGCGGGCACTCCGCTATCAACCGCGCTGCTCCTGTACGCGGATCGTCTGCTTCAGGCGGGAACTTTGTCGAACGAACAGCCTAGCGAGGGTGAACGAACGCCTGCAACGAATGTTTTCGAGTGCAATTATGAACTTGTTTTAGTTAAGCCCCAATCGAGAGGGCCAAAAAATCTCCCGGATGACCGACGAGCACGCCGATGCCTCCGACCGCATTGCTCGTAAGAAAGTGAAACTATATGTGAGTGTTTTCGCTCGTCATATGTAATTTCAGCTGTACGATACTAATTAGTTTGGGTGTTTCTTTCGATAGTTCAGTAAGCGTGCCTTTCTCCAACATCTACAAGTATGTAGATAAAGCTTGCGAAACGTCGCGGTGTCTCAGCAAGGGTAAGCCGGTGATGACGCAGGCCACGTTGTTGAATGTCCGGTCGAGGCTGTCAACGCAGATTGCATCGCCGTCAAGGCTCTGGTCCTGCAAACAAGTGGACTTGCCAACCCGCCGCACATCGTCTCCGTGGTGATCGAACTCGTGACGAGTAATGCTCATTCAGTTTCTCTGGGCACAGTGTGTTACAAACGAATATATGTTTTTCTACGCGGCGAGTGCTGAGCAATGGTGAAGTACTGCTCTATGCCTCATTGTACTTCGTCCGCGCGTGAAGATGGTGTTAGCTTTCACAACTATCGCAAGGAGAAGGGCAGGCGCGCTCTTCTCCTTAGGATATTTTTTTGTGCAGTGCATCGCTAGTGACAGCGAACATGAGGAAATGTGTGGTAACCGCTGATTAATTCTGCCACTCTGGCATTCGCAAACAACGCATGAGATAATTACTGCAGATATTACCGCTTGGACAGATCGTTCATAGCAATCACTAGAAACGCAAATTAGCGTCAAATTACCAAATTTGCGATATTCGTGTTTGGATTGCAGTCATAGGCGTCAGCAGGATTTTGTCTTGAGGGCGCAAGCCCGTGTTGTATCGCAGTAAGGGAGGCGGGGGGGGGGGGGGCTTGAGGGGCATGGGCTGGTGTGGCTGGGGGGAGGGAGCAAGAGCCGCCTTGTTGCATCCCTTGGCCGATGCAGATGACTGCAGTTCGTCCCAGTAACGTTGGTTCAGAGAAGGATATCACGACGTAGTTCATACTAACACCGCATAGGGCCGTCGCTTGGGTATCAGACTATAAAAAACAGTGATCGCTGAATATATATATACCGCGCACCGGGCCACAGAGCTTAACGTGGCAAAGACAATCTGGGTCGAGTTTCTATTCACGCACGTGACATAACGAAAAGCTTAAAGAGCTCCGTTATCTACAAGGTGTCTGCACTGCCTCAGGTGAAAACCGTTAGAGCAGGGGTCTCAAACACGCGGCCCGCGTACTTTTCTGTAGCAGCCCGCACTTGACTGACTTCGTCCCATAATGTTTTATGACTTTGTGACAGTATTTCCGTTCATTTGCTAAATTGCATTCGCACTATTTTCTCGCCTATAGCGATTAACAATGTTTTGTTCGGGTATGCAACTCAGACGTGCCTAGCCTCAAGCGTTTTTTTCGTGCGGCTGCCCATGCGGTTGAACAAAAACTCTTTTACAGAATTGGTGTCCAAATTTTAGTCCCCCCCCCTTCGTTTAATCTTATTCGCTGCCCCTGGCCCTTCTAGGAATAAATTTCTTGACTGCGGCTCGCCAGTTGAGCTGAGTTTGAGACCTCTGCTTTAGAGAATGTGCTCTAAACAGCGGCAGCAGGTTTTGCTTATGAGTTTATGATAAGCACTCTGCTAGGCGCGTGCTTGTCTTTATGAGTAAACTACGTATGTACGTACACCAACCAAATAAAGCCGTAATCTCAGATATCCTGCGCCACTCAGCTGCACTCACGAGGCGCGCTTACCAGTGAGGCGATTCGGAGGCCGCGTCGGCGGCTCACTGCCTAAGGTCCTTCGCGGCAGGTTTTGGGACAGCACCGCACCTGGTGTAAGTCGTCTATGCATATAGCCTGCGTGCAATAAATGGCTGCAGTACTGGCGAGGCACTCAAACACGGTTGCAAGCTTACCGAAGAGTGGCGCGCACGGCGGGTACAGCAGGAGTCACTGTCAACGAAGTGCTTGCTGCACACGGTCGATGAAGGCGTGGGGCGCTTTCCCACTCTGAGCTTCACTATCCTTTCTTCTTCAGCTTCGGGTCCTTAGGATAGTTGTGAAAGCTAACGCCCTTTTTACGGGTGGAAGAAGTGCACTGGGGCACAGAACAATACTTGACCATTGCGCAGCACTCGCCGCATAGACAAGCGGCCGCAGTTCTAAGAAACAAAGCACTGTGCTTCTAAGATGAACCTTAAAAGCAGATACCTACGGTTTTTTCGAACAGCGTCGGTAGCCACGATACACAAGGTAACGAACTGAATTGCGTCGTTGCGTAGTTTTACGACGACGGTGGTTTCTACACGGCGCCGGGGCTACGTAGCAGACGAAAGGGCGTGAATCCCCGCTCTGACGCCATACAGGTGCGTTTCGCAGTGCCACCATCGGCCGCAAACCAGACGAATTACGCGACGTCACTCTATATCGAACGTTAATGACAGGTGGTAACATGAAACTCATGGTATGCATTTCATGTAGGGCAGGATTTACATGTCACGCGAATGGTGCGCTCGCGGCCGGTACGCTTGCTTGATACCCACCAAAATCGCTATTTCGTGAGGTGGCTGCACAACGAACATAAATGACAAGTTCTAACATGGAAGTCGTATTATATCTGTCATGTACGCCCTGATATACATGACATTGTATTAGTGCGCTTCCCCCGTTTCGCTAACTGGATACATACCAAAATTCCTGTGGCATGACATGAGTACGTGACGAACATAAATGAAAGGTCATGTATTGTATATACAATAATATACGCTTCATTAGTGCGGTATATACTAGATTGTACATGCAAGCGTGCAGGACAACTTTGCCACATATACAGAATCCGCAGACTAACACATTCACCGAACGACTGAATAAGACACTCGCAGACATGATCACAATGTACATCGATGTGCAGCACAAAACATTTGACCTGATCTCGTTTTACGTGACCATCACGTATTACGCCAACGTAAGAGACCACGCGATTCACGCCACTTAGGGTTCCCCTACGGCCGCGAAATCTAGACCATGCTTGACTCTATGTTACCGTGTCAAGACGCCGACGAGCTGGTAACTTACGCCGAGGAATTTGCAGAACGTGCCGAGGAAGCTCGGCAGCCCGTACGACGCTACAACATCCGCCATAGGGAAGTCTACTACAACCCCGAAGACCAAGGTTGGGTGTGGACGCCCGTTCACCACCGTGGCCTCAGTGGTAGGCTACTCAGCCGGTATTTCGGCACGTATCAAGTGCTACGCGGCGTCATTGACGTGAACTTCGAAGTGGTCCCAGACACAACGTCGCAGGCATGGACCAGGACAATATTGCCTCCCTGCAATAAATGACTGCAGTACTGGCGAGGCACTCAAACACGGTTACAAGTTTACCGAAGAGTGGCGCGCACGGACGTAGTCCATGTTGTGCGCATGAAACCCTACATTGCCCATTTGAAACTTTTTTTTTCATCATGAAGTGTTTTATGCCGGAGTTCACCACAGCTCCACTGGAGTATTTCCGTTACGGATACGACGATGTAAAATATAAACTAGCAGATTACAAAAAAAAAAGAGAAACTACAAGGAAAAGTTCCGTCACCGGGCGTCGAACCTACGACCTCTCGCTCAGCCACGAGCGCCGCTAAACCACTAGGCCAGAGCGCGTGCTTTTTTTTTTTTTTTTTTGTCTTTAATACATGGGAGAGCGTGCGTTCTGCAGCTTACTAACGGCGGGCTATTTATATACACGTTATACCGTTAGCGGTGGGCCACCCTTTCCGGAGGTGCACTGAGGTACAGGGGCGGAGCCACGTTTCTTTTTGTTGTTTGTTTCCTGATGCCATTTCCGCTTGTCTTCTTTTTTTTTCTTTTTCTTCCCGCGTGGAGCGGCTGCCGCATGTTTCTGAAGTCATTCTCGTTGCTTTCTTCTTTTGTTTTCTTTTTCTTGCGCGGGTAGGGACAGCATTGTACGTCGCGTCGACTGGCGTGACTCGACAGCGCCGACGGGCATACACGGGTGCATTTGATCTCAGGTTTGATCACGACTTAGTCTGAGGTGCCGCTGCATGGTCACTTTTCATTGCGATTTGGCTAACTTCCGAGTGGAACTAGATCCGTGTCTGCCTTGATCCCGATCAAAGGTGTCGGCATGATACCGCTATGCTGTGAAAGCAAGCTCGACGGCACGCAGAAGTTCGAGCCATCGTGACAACGGCTAGTTATGACGGTGGATACGCAGGTCGTTGGAGGGGCATATAATATTTCGAAACATCTTGCCGTGATGACGAACATAATTGCGCCTCCTCTGTTGCCGAAGAACCTGTCTTGGAAACTGGACGCGCTAGAGCGTTCTCCAGACGTCAACTGAGTTCAGTAACGAACTCTGGAATGAAACTAGTTGCCACTCGTACGTTAATTCACATGCTCTGGTGGAGCCCCTGATTACAGGGTTCCCAACGCACGACCGAAGAGGAATAGAGCTGTGCACTAAGGAGCTAGAATTTCTGCATCAACTTAGGGCCGACCAGAGGGCCCGCGACGCGGCGTCAGGTTGAGGCTCGGCCTACCCGTCCCGACGTGGGAGCGACCCGCAGCTCTAACGCATTGAGCGATTGCTTTCCTCGGGATCTAAATAAAGTTTTCTGTCTGTCTGCTCATCGAGTTAGGTGGGTGAGTGGAGCATTAGTTCATGCGCGCTGGAGAAGTCAGTACTTCAAATAGAATGCGTCAAATGTGGACCGCATCCGGGATAAAGCGTCGGCCGTCGTTTCAATGCCAGTACTCTGTTGTTTTAATATAAACCACGTACTGGAACGGTAACTGCCAGGCTGGTCGTATGTCGCATCCATTCTTTATCCGTGCGTCGCAGGAACACGGACAATAAATCCAGCAATGTTGGTGGAACAACAGAAACAAACGGTGTATCATTGCCGTGTACCGTTTTGTTGCCACCGTAAAACAGCTGACACCACAATGGCTCGAACTTCTGCGTGCCGCCTAGCTTCCTTTTACACCATAGCATGGTCGCGCGGACACTTTTGATCACGGTCAACGCAGAGACGGATCGACTTCGGCTCGCAATTTAAAGTGACCATACAGCCGCACCTCAGACTATGTCGTGATCAAACCTGCAATAAAATGCGCCCGTGTATGCCCGTCGGCGCTGTCGAATCCACGCTACGCACAGTGCTGTTCCTACCCGCGCGAGAAAAAAGAAAACAAAAGAAGAAATCAACGGGAATGACTTCAGAAACAAGCAGCCGCTCCACGAAGGAAAAGAAAAAAAGAGAAACGGAAATAGCGTCAGGAAACAAACAACAACAAAAGGAAACGTGGCTCCGCCCCTGTTCCTCAGTGCACCTCCGGAAAGGAGACCCTTTAGTGGTCCTCCGAGCTCGCAACTTCAACGCGTTTTCGTTATTACTGGCAAGATGGCGCGAAGGTGGCGCGAAGGACGCGCTCTAAAGGTCGTCGTCCCTCTCTTTGAGAAGAGCGCGCGCCTCCACAGGGCGTGGTCGCTCGTGCGCTCGCGCTTATATCGTTATTGGGGCGTTTTGTACGTCTTGTGCTTCCACCGCAAGTTTTGAAGTTACAGTTTTGAATTTAAAGTGGTTTAAGGGTGTACGAAGGTCACTTCGCTCGCCGCAGTGGGCGCGTTTACGAAAGAAGCGCGCTGCTCACACACGAAGTAGCAGTTGTGACAGTTGTTCGCGCTCGTCCAGTGTATACTTGTGCGTTCATTTCCTGCGTCTGTGGCAGTTAGTCCGCGCTAGTCGTGTGCATGCTAATTTCGTACGTTCTTTCTGCTTGAGGTTGCGCGCTGCAAGTTTCGAGCTGCTTGCCTTTCTTCGCCTGACATTACAATTTGTTGCTGTAGCAGTCATTCCTTCGCCCTTGAGGCGACAGTGCACAATAAACGCTCAGCTACCTCTGTGAAGACATGTTTTACTTTCGTGTTATACCGATTCCTACGACAGAGGGATCATGCATGCTTTATCGTTCACCGTTCATTGTATTTGCCTTCACTTATTTTTGTGACCCCGCTTGTTTGTTTGTACTTTCCCTTTAATCGGGTTTTTTCTATTTCTTTTTCTTTTCTTCTCATGCGCTTACGTTGTAGCATTGAGGCGGTGATCTTTTTTTCTTTCTTTTGCGCTCATCTTTTTGTACTTTTTTTTTCGGAAGAGGGGATAGTGCCACCTGCATGTAATTGGTCGAGGTCAACAGTGGCTCTCGCCCTAGCCAGCCGCGACGGACGCGCTTTATTATTTTATTTTTATTGCGTGAGTTTGCCCTTCGCCATCAATACATATACAAAATTGTATAGCTGCGTTTGCTCCATGAAGTGCCGGAGGGACCTATGGTTCGGACCATATATCCATCGCTGCAAGTCAGGCGGCTTGGTGTGCTGAAGTCCCGCACGCCGCAGATGGCGTTGACGAGCCGCTTGACGCCCAGGGCATGTCCATAGGATGGGGTTCAGGTCTGCTTCCCGTACCGGCGCGGAACAAAATGGGCAGCTCGAACTTCTGTCGGTGTAGCCCCACTTCGCGCGGATTGAAGTCGTCACAGCTGCACTCACGCGAACCGTTCGGATCGATGACTCCTCTTTACGAGTAAGTCCACTCAAGAGCCAGCTCCTCGATGGTTCATTAAAGGACCGCAGTACTAGTGAAGTCTCGCGACAATATGAACAAGGTGTCATGCCATGAATGAATTCATGCCTCGAAGAAAAAACAAGGTTATGTATGCACCTCTTAGCTGGCTGTTTCGCATTGCATCGATTCCCACAGTGAGTGGGATCTGCCAGATTTCTTTTCAAGTCACTTCGTTGTATTTGCCATTTTTAGCAGTTAAACTGTTCTTCTGCTACATAACAGCGCCCGCAAAGTTATCGTTCCATTTCCCTATATTCTAAGTAGGCCACTTGGTGCGTATGACAGCGGTGGGTGCAGACTATTGATGGGAAAGTTCAGGACATGCTCAAGGATTCAGTACATCCCTCCTACTTCATATGTTTGGGTTATGACAATAAAGGGGTCATCCCGCTGATTTCGTTTTCTTTAACATTCGCAGATAGATAGATAGATAGGTAGATAGATAGATAGATAGATAGATAGATAGATAGATAGATAGATAGATAGATAGATAGATAGATAGATAGATAGATAGATGTACTCAATACAGGATAAACAGTAAACATATTTGACAGAAATCTGTCTGGCTGGACGAAAACTGCGAGAACACTTGAGCTTCGCAATCAAGAGTAGAATGTTATAGCATAACCGGGTCCACTGCGCAAGTAGCGTAGCCAGAAATTTTTTTCGGGAAGGGGGGAGGGGGGCTCAACCAAACTTTACGTATGTTTGTGCGTGCGTTATGTATGTGTTGTGCGTGCATATATACGCAAGCAAAACTGAAATGAACAATGCCTCACAACAATCCATAAAGCACTGATCAACAGTCTCTGGCATTTTTCCACAATCTACAATTTACGTCCCAGCCAACAAAGACTCAATTAGTGCTTTACCATCTCTTTGCAGGAAGAGAACCTGTGTCCAAATTTTTAAAAAATTGCCTATCTCCCGCTAAACATGTGTGTATGCGAAGCAGCGGGGAGATGGCTGGCTTGAGCGGGACAAACGTCGGCGCTCCCGTTTCGTTGCAGCGGCCTGGGCGCTCATCACGGCGCTGCACAGAAGCTAGAATGAGGCGCGCGCGCTCCGCCATTTTCATACCGCAGAACTACCGTGACGCCCCTAGCGGCGTATGCAGCTGTCACACCGCCTGCCGGGCGCGCCGCTCTGTAGAGTAGATGAGTCCTAGATGAGAGAACGGGGGGGGGGGGCGTAGGAGAGGAGATAGAGGGAGAGGGGACGCGCATGCGCTGTGGTGGTGTGGGATGTGGGCACCGCTCGGTAGAGTAGAGGATTTCTAGAGGAGAGAAAGGGGGGAGCGTAGGAGAGGAGAGAGCACCTGTCGTGTGCGCCGCTCCATAGAGTAGAGGATTCCTAGAGGGGAGAACGGGGGGCGACCGCAGGAGAGGAGAGGGGGAGGGGACACGCATGCACTGTGGGGGTGTGGCACGCAGGCGCCGCTCCGTACAGTAGAGAATTTATAGAGGAGAGAAAGGGGGGAGCGTAGGAGAGGAGAGAGATGCGGAGGGGACGGCATGCGCTCTGGGGGTGTGAGATGCGGGAAGGAGGGACGGACAATGCCCCCGCAAGCACATGCAAGCACGATCAAGGAATAGAGTCACCGGGATCTGGGCGCCGCTCCGTAGAGAAGAGGATTCCTGGAGGAGAGAAAGGGGGGAGCGTAGGAGAGGAGAGAGAGGAGGTGTGGGACGCGGGAAGAAGGGACGGACAAAGCCGCCGCAAGCACATGGAAGCAAGATCAAGGAATGGAGTCAACGTGGGCAACAGACACCACCGGTAGTGCGTGTTATTCTTTGCTTGCATCCACCACATGTCTAGCCGTTGCTAAGCAGCCACTCTGTGCTCTCGGCTATGACTCTGGTAACTGTGGTGGTGGTTGACGGCCTTATTGTACTACAGTGTTCTGGTTCGCATTGTGGGTGCTTCCCTACTTCATGAAAGTGACCGGACGCGGGACGCGGGAGGGACGGACACAGCCCCGAGCATAAGATGCTTCGCATCTAAAAAATCTGGCATATCCACAAAGTGAATCATGACGAGTGGGCGAAGCACAGGCGATCCTTCGTACCTTAAATCACTCGTAACATTGCCCACTCGCGCATGTAAATGTTGCCGTTTTGCTTTTCTCGGGCAATAGCGCGTTCACGATCGTTTTCATCCATGGCAGAAAGAATGTGTGGTCTGGAACGCCCTCATTCTTCGTCGTCATCATCATCGTTATGACGCATAGTGGTTGCCTTGCGTGTGCTGTGCCGTGATGGAAGCGTCATCGTCATCACACTAGCGTGGCTACACCGTGCTACACCGGGAGAGTGATGGACAAGCGTCGACCTTAAGGAGCTTTGCCCCCTAAAAAAGAAGCTCTTTGTTCCTGGAGACACTCCCACTTTTGTACCTCAAGTTGGTACATCACAGGACTGACGATTTCCAAATGAAGCCCGATATAGTGGGATCGGAAAGCATACTTCAGTAACACTCTTCACTAACTATTTTCCGTTTACGCTAAATAAATAGCTTGTGGAAAATCTTGTTTGCAGAAATAGTGCGGCATCAACATTTTCTTTTTGAAACCCATACACAGAACAATTTCCCACAACTGATGACACAATAAGACACTGCAAATGAAGTGAGAGACGACGTTGAATCATCTCTCGCTTTGTGGTGAACATCTGCTTGCGACCCAAATTAAGGTTCGAGTTCGATTCTCACATGAACCGAACATTTTATTATTTATTTTATTGTCTCTATTTTTCTGTCACGAATACAATGATGATTTTTCGCTCATATCCAACGACTCCGACACCAGTGCCGACGCCAGAATTTCGCTGAAAATAGCTCTTTAACGCTCTCACTTAAAAATTAAAAATAAACAAGCTCTCCAGCAACATTAAGTCTTCAGCTTTTAATTTTATGAAGTGGCCTTACGTCTCCTTTCAGGAGGGTGTGACTGAACGGCCGGCTCCGAAGCTACCAATTTTTTACTGGCTGTCTTCCTCTCCACCGTCGTTCTGCCGTCCCGTTGTGAATGCGTTGTCATGATTCCAAAGACGGTGTACATACACGCTAGGCAGGGTCCCAGTTGACCGGTTAATGATTCCAGGTGTAAAATGAACCAATCTTGAAAAGATTAATCGGTCAATTATGACCCTGCCGAGCGCTTATGCACACGCTCTGTGGAACTAATGGAGAAGACAACGCATTAACAACGGCTACGGGGAGAACGACGGTGGAAAGGAAGACAGCCACTAAAAAAACCGCTAGATGCGGCGCCGGCCGGACGGTCACCCCCTGAAGAAGAGACCCAACGGGTTTCGAAACGTAGGGCCAGTTTTTAAAATCAAAAACTAAAGTGTAAACATTGCTGGAGAGGCTGGCTATTCTTAGGGTAAACAATGTTGTACAAACTTACTTTTTGTATTGTTAGGCTGCGTGTCGTTCCGTTGCAAGTAGCCCTTTCACATGGCATCGTATTATTAAACACCTCCTCCGCTGCCATACCTCCGGGAAAACAATGAAGTATTATATTGGCAGACGACTGGAAAAACACAAATATTTTTTTATTTGCTGGATTGTTCATAAGGACGAATGCATCACATTCCTGCCTTAAGTATGGTCTGCGGAGCAAGAAAAACAGCAGAAAAAAACATATGCGATTGTACAATATTAACCACAGTAGCCTTTCTAGGTTTTTATGGTGTCTTGCGTACAGTGGTAAACACAAAGAGTGCGATTCAGTATTGTAAGCTGGCTGCTCCACATTCACGTCCATGACTAAAATGCTATTTGGAATGTACTACTGAATATTTCTGCATTAGCACATTTTAATTGCGTGAGTTCGCCCCACGGCATCAATACATATTACACAAAACTGTGTACCTGCGTTTCCTCCATGAAGTCCAGGAGGGACCTATGGTTCGGACCGTACATCCATCGCTGCAAGTCAGGCGGCCTGGTGCGCTGGAGTCCCGCGCGCCGCAGATGGTGTCGACGAGCCGCTTGAAGCCCAGGACATGTCCATAGGGAGGTGGTTCAGGTCTGCTTCCCGCACCGGCGCAGGACAAAATGGGCAGCTTGAAGTTGTGTCGGTGTAGCCCCACTTCGCGCGGATTGAGGGCGTCACAGCTGCACCCACGCGAACCCTTCGGAGCGATACCTCCTCTTGACGAGTAAGTCCACTCGGGAGGTCATGACCACGCGGAGGTATGAGAGCTCGCGTGATGCGCCGAAGATTTTCTTTGCAAACGCCCACAGTGTCAGAAGGTGGCAGCAGGAGCTGAGATAAGGGGTAGAGACGGTTACAGGATGGCAAGCGGCATCTGCCGCGGCATGACCCAGAACACTAGATCTGCGAATCCAACACACTCGAACTCAGCACGGATAAGCTGCAGCGCCACGGTGAAATTGCTCTGCTACACCCACAGAACGGTCAACGCGACGGAGTGCGCGAACAGCTTCGTCGAGTCCGTGTAAAGCACCAAACATGATGGGTGGTGCATCTCAACGAGCGGTGGAAGTGCGGCAAGACCATCACAGAGAGCAACTAACTCTGCTAGGACGGATTGAACGGGGATGTCCACCGCATAAAAACAGGTCTGGTTGCTGCCCAAAATGTCTACATTAGTATGTATGGTCAACAAAGCCAGATCGGCAGTATTCGACGACAC
>JALIZH010001519.1:0-26327 GCA_030522465.1 Rhipicephalus appendiculatus | reverse complement strand
AAGAATTGGACATGACCGTCGTTTACAAGTCCGAACGAAAACACTGACGCCGACTGCTTGCCTCGCGCCCCCGCAGACCCGCCGCCGCAGGACGACCAGGAGGATGACTTCTACTGTGGAACCATAAGTGCCGACGGCTTCGCCGAATGACAGCGAGCCGACCCGGAACTCAGGGGCCTTGTGGAGTATCTCGAAGGCAAGACCGCCATTGTTCGATGACACACGTATAAATGCCGACACCCTTCAGCGCTTGTCAGTTTTTGGGCAACCGACGCTCTGTGCACCGTTATCAGTGTGCAGCGTGCGTTGCTTGCTCTAATTTGAGTTTCCGTTTGGAGGCCACAAGTTCGGCCAGTTAAAGAGTTCCACCTTGAAGACGCCGACTGATCTCTTCGTCAACGTCACGACCACGTGACAGTATTGCCAATACGCCACCTTTTTTAAATAAGAACTTGTTGTTGGGCGAGTTGGTGATTACATAACATGATGATTTTAGTGCTAGAAAAGACGAACACATGTGGGAGACAGGACAGGCGCTACTAACAACTGGTTTACTGCAAAGTTGCAATGAAATATATAGCACAATGGTGCGCAGACGCAGCGAGCGCTTAAGGCCACACCACTTATCAGGCTACAGACGTGTCATATCAAACAACTTAATGACACGTCTGTAGCCTGATAAGTGGTGTGGCCTTGTTAAGCACTCGCTGCGTCTGCGCACCATTCTGCTATATATTTCATTGCAACTTTGCAGTAAACCAGTTGTTAGTAGCGCCTGTCCTGTCTCACACATGTGTTCGTCTTTTCTAGCGCTAAAATCATCATGTTATGCCATCTTTTTTACTTTTTTTGCCGCCAACCCCAACCACCCCCCCCCTCCCCGGTTTGCCGTCTGGCCTCCGCTGTATCGGCTGCATGCAAAGTGGCCTTTCTCCTGAAAAGGTTGCCGACTCCTGGTCTAAACCATGTAACACAGCAAATCGACACTTGGGTAAATAAATATGCTGCTCACGGCGACCAATCCCAACTACAGTGGGGCCGCGTTTGTTCGATCATTTAGGGAGAATTTCTGTCCGTTTTCCGGAGGATGGGTTCATGCTACCGTCAATCATTATTCGTTACCGCCACTGTGCGGGCTTATATTTTGTTCAAGTTAAATGCCATTTACAGTCTCCCTTTTAACTTTCTGCATGTATTTATTTCCTGCGGCGAACCGTACTCTACACGCGTGGCAAGCAACGATGTATACACTTCCTCCATATTCAGACATGCGCCGCACTCATGCTACTGCTGCTGGGAGGAACGACGCCACAATTACATCTATTGTATTTGTCGCCAATCTTACACGGCCCTTCTCTTGGCCCTGTGATCACGTCGTCACCTTGCTGCACTCCTGCATCGTGGATGACAAGGACGAGTTGCTTACGGGTAATCCTCACCACACGACGGCTGACAACGTGAGGTACGGCAACGCCCCGAGTTACCACTACAGTAGCTGCCTGTCGTCAGGAACTCTGCCATCGACATACATCACAACATCGGCTTGGGGTGCGACATTTACTTCAACGCGGCGTCTTCCAAAAGCCGAAGAAATACATTTTCGGAGTTGAAGAGGTAAATGTTCTCGGCAATCGTAGTTTACATAAATGCGCCCAGCCATTAAAAGCAAGGGTGAGGGTAAATGGTACTTCTCACTGTCGTTCGAATTTCCAAAGCTGCGCCAGTCTCTGAACGAATAAGTTTTCACAAAGGCTTCATGTTAGCACGCTGGCCACTACTTCCACCGCTAAACGGCCTACTTTCTCGCGGCTTGAAGAAACTACGTGTTTTGCGCGTCTACTGGGCGCACAGACACTGCTTTTGGGAAGCTGGAGCGTGCATCGAGCCAACAGCACTGCTTGATACACCTCCTACCCGACGCTCCTTCTCACCTTATGTAAGACGCGTCGATCACGGTGTGACTGCAGCGCTGTAGCACCAAAGTGACACTAGCTATGGGCCTCTTGGCTTCTTCTGGAAACTCACGACACCTAGAAGGGCCCGGTACAGTGCGCTTTCCAAGACACATGTAAATATAAATTGCCGTGCCAAGGATTTCCGTTTCCATGTTGTTTAAGGCTGCAACGTTTATATTATGGCAGTGTTTGGCATTGTTGAAAGACCAAACTTCGGCCGTAAGAGCGAGAGCGAGACCCACAGGGAAACAATATCTGAGTTGACTGTTTTAACGTGCCCGCGTTAGCAAAACTTGGCACCCTCAGTGTGGCCGAGTCTGTATTTCTCCACTGGTGACATCGTTATGACGAACGTCGAGTACTGCTCGACGATTTGGTCATCCAAACAGGTGTTTGTCCCTATCCTTCCGTGAAGAAAAATAGTTTACAGAAACTAGAAAGGAAAGCGAACCGCGATCATGACTAGTTGCTCTCTGAGCAATAAGCTTGAAGCCCTCACTTTGCTTTTTCTTTAGAGTAGCTCTGTTAAATGCTCTTTCGCAGCTACGCAGTGGGGCACTCCTTGGTTCATTTTGTCGAGGCGCCTTTGCCCTGTCCGCCACTTTTGATGCTCCCCATTGCATGACCGGTGCAGTGACATTGAATCAGAAAGACCTAGGTTTCTCATATTCGGTATGGAAAACAGGAAATGCAAAGCTACGGAAATTAATCTGACGGTAAAAAGTTTTCACATTTCATACTTCGTCTAAACCAAAACATAGACACAAAGCTAACGCTTCGCAATAAAATATATATGAATATCATGTAGTGGAAGGAGTCTCCTTAATGCATGTATTATTGCGCGGCAGAAGCCTATAGAATTGCACCAGGCGTCAAAGCATGTGAACTGCGCGGCCAGCGGGTGTTTTAAAGGCCCACCCATTGCAAAGCGCACAGACATGTTTGATCATCATCACCAGCAAAACCATCAACAAAGCGAACAGCTGCATATGCTCGCGTGATGTCATACGTGCGCGGAGGGCCTCTCGGTGTTTCGGAAAAGGCATAATTATGGCTTAGCGCGCACTTAACAACTGTACTTGCAGTACGCATTCCAAGATACTTTGAAACGGCCAATGTTACGCGCACAGTCGTTCGTTTCCTTACGGCACGGTTGAGGCATGCACTGACAACCGAAGCAAGGCTAGCAATTGAGAATGCGATGCGCACGGGCCCCATTACCCTATCGCGTTCTACTGTTGAAGGCGAAGCTCTAGCGTGAACGAAGTTTTTTTTTTCCTGGTAATTGTTCCTTAAGGGCTCTTCGTGAAAACGGGCCCAGAATCACATTGATGATACTTTAAATACACAGCGCGCCAGTTAGAAACGCGATAACAGGTATTGCAACTAGGATGTCTAGTTCGTGCAGAATTTTCGCAGATGGCTTGCGAGAGTTGGGGACGCAAAGTGGAAAAGGGAAAACACGAAAGAACGAATAATCGTGTCCGGTCTCTAACTACGCTAACCAAAGTCAACGAAAGGTGAGGCCAGTGGTTATTAAAATATTTTGGAAAAAAAAAGAGATCACTCAGTGTTTGCTTCTCTCCCATGTTTGTTGCGCCCTTTTTACAATCCATTACCCATATTTGTATTATCTATTTTGCCATGAATATAGAAGTAACATAAATGTGCTAATTGTTGAATTTAAAAGAAAACGGCTGGCCTGCACGCTTAACGATTTGGTATTTGCGCTTAATAGACAAGCTGGAATTATAACTCACGCTGATAAGTGTAGTCTTGATTTTTCGTAGACTCATTTACCTTGTCCTTGTATGTTTGTATAAAACTTTTTTGTCCGCTGATTTCCACATGGTTGCTGATTTCATTTCTGCAATAAGGGCATGGTTATGGTGCATTAGTCTCATTACACATCACACATATCTCCTTTGTTTTACCACGGGACCTCCTATGACACAATTACTGTTGGTTTTGTCGCTTACTTTCAAAATTCGATAAAGAAAATACTATCTTCGCCGTGTTCGCTTACAAGGTCCAAGTAATGGCCTCATACTGAAAGTTTCGCGGGTTATCTAACTGGGGTTATGATCTGTGAAATATGACGATGAGATTTAATCAAACCAACAGACAACGAAGGTAAGAAAGTTATAGGGGACATAGCTTTAACTGCAGTACTATTATGACTTAAACTGAACGCAATAAAAGTAGATGAAAAATCAATTTGCCCCAAGGTAGGCACAGAACCTACAACCTAAGTATAACGTGTCCGATATAAATTGGGCTACAGCGACGGTCGTTCTCCCAACCACTTTCGCTTTCCCATTCCATTTCATACGGCGTTCCCTTCCTCATACAATGTGCCAAAAGCAGCCCGGTGGTGCGTAAAGCAGGCTTAACTACTATTTAGCGTCTTTAGAAGCGAACTCAATGTGGCCGTTTCAAGACTGATATTCGAAGGGTTTAGATGGTATGAGTTGTCCTCTTAGTTTCGCAACATCAGCACATTTCGAAATTTTTGCCAACCAACATAACAATATTGAAGTGTCCCAAAAATCTATAGTTATGGACTGATAATCGACATAAAAACGGGTTGCCGTGCAAAAAAAAATGGAAATAGGAGGACGCCTGGCTGCTGCGGGCAAACTATAATAGCGGATGGTATATTCTACCGCCCATCGATACCAAGGACAACACAGAAGAATGCCGGCCAACCGCGGATTTTTCGCACTGCTTGAAGATTTGCACAGTTCCTAGGCTCTGCCGCAAGTCCCATATAGTCAATTTATGAGAACTTCTAAATTTCGGTCATTGCGACTCTTCGAATATCTGATAAGAAACTTCTTGCTCAAATTGGAAGGTCTGATACTACATTAATTGAAGCCACCTTCACGGCCGTGTCAATCACCTCGCAGCCTCGAACAAGCGCTTTCGTGAATTGATCAGTTTGCAGGATTAGCTGATCCCAAACGTCAGCTCTGGCGGCAATGTCTAGGTGCTATGCAGCATCATCGAATTTTTCCCATTATACGTCGTCATGGCATGATCTTGCAGTGTATCATGTAATAGTTTGTTTTTCTCATGTCTAGCTAATTCATCAGGAGGCTTACTAGCCTTTAGTATTACTTTGGACTTGACAAATGTCACCTGGAGTGTCTATGAACTTCAATCTTCCCACCATACCCTCTTTTTTGCGGAACATTTCGTACCAGATGGGATGCAAATTAGTCAGCACTGTGAGTGCTTCGAAAATTTTCTAACTTCAATATAATCAGGGACATTGCAGTTAAGGCCACCTAACTTAGCAATCAGCTCGGGTACTCTAGCTTTGCTTCGTTGATTCATCGAGTAGTATGTAAACTTTTTGCAGACGTGGATTGCCCGTTTCTATTTGGTGGCAGTGCCAGGGATCTGTCCAGGAACATTAACTCGTAAATAGAATCGCTTATTTTATGTCGTTTTATTTGGTTTTCTTATTTTGGAAGTCGCTGTTGTGTTTCACTCGAATGAGCGTGTTATATTCGCATGCTTCCAATGTAGTTTAGTTTAACCTGACGCCTCTTCGTTGGTGTCGACAGCCTGAGCTTAATTAGAGTAATATGCTTTGGCCATCTCTTGAGAGCATGTAACTCATGTTGCTCGGGTTGTACCATCAGTCCTGTTGGGAACAAAGCTGGGCACGCAGTATATGCAAGTATTCGGGAAGGAAATGGATTGCTACAAAAATGAATACCTCAATGAAACGATTGGAGTGGGTCGTACGCCATAACAGGTTGTCTCAAACTTTTCAGCATTCCCTGTACATTTGGATCAACTGGTTACAGATTAGCGAGTCGGGTGACCTACAGTCTTTTCTGCGTTTTTTTAAAGTCACAGCATAATCACGGAACTTCATTCGCCATCTCTCATGTATAAGAGAATTTTTCTTTCCAATATACTGGGAGACATTTGTGGCAGGTCATATTTCTGCGATTTAGAGAAGACTAGTCAATGCAATATGAAAACTTTTATAAGAACTCTGGAAAGCGGGAACATGCAATGAATTGTTTAACTTCACCATCCGTTCTCACAATGAGGCAGAGATGGAAAACTGTGTTTTTCAGATGGCATTTTCACTACAAACACTCCAAACATAGCAGTACCGTAACCATGTGCCCACTCGTCGGGTAACGTTGGAGGTACTTTTTTGTACAAATGTAGAACGCATGCTTCACATTATGATATAAAAATTTAGGTCACCACTTTGTAAATTTTCTCTATAATATACGATGAGTCCATGATCACTCACATGATGAAATTGTCAAAGTTCTTCATTGCGTTGTTCATCTTGCAGACATACGTGAACGGCAGGAGCGATAAGAAGGCCTGGAAGGTGCTTGGGTAGAAATGGTAGTGAGGCATCGATTGTAAAAGCTCGAAGATTCGCGCTGAGGTCGCGTACAGTTGGGCACGCACACGGCTGTTACTCTGGATGCGTGGCATGAAGAAGGACGCGAGCTGGTTTATGGAGCACTCCATGAATTTCAGTCCAAGGTACACCGGCTTCCCTTCCACTTTCTCTATTTCTTCTTTCAGCTTGCGGAATTCAACCTGTTGCGTGATAAACAGAAAGCACTTGAAACACCCGGGCTAATGCAAATGCAGTGCTTCTTGGTGCTGCAGTACCAAGAGCGATGTACCTTCTAGCGCTACAGCTTCCATTACGTTTTACGGCGTGCTCAATTGGAGCCGCCCTCACTTAGATTTTCACGTAATAACTACAATGAAATGCTTCTGATTGGTGCTAGAGTGGTATCGCTTGCATAATTTGCACAGGAAATTGTAAGTAATTTCATACCACTGTTAATCTAAATAGCATAACATTTCATAGGTTTAATCACGCTGCTTATTCACCACTTCTCATATTTTCTCCTTAAAATGTGTGTCATGTTTTGGTGACAAGTGGTACTACATCCTAAATCAATAGACAAGCACATATCATGATGTTTAATCAATGGCTTGCCCACGACAATTTCTCCCCGTGCATATAATACAGAAGACTACTCTAGCAGAATCGTCTCCTAAAGTTGCGCATTTCGTGACAGTCAGTTTTTGTAATGACTGCACGCCACGCACGCGAAAAGTTTTCATGGCTTCCATGCGAGTATAGCTAAATGGTCAATATATCACGTAAATTGTTGCCGACGGCAAAATTATCAGATTGGGTGTTCATGACACCACCATAAATGCTAACTGGATATAGCCAGAGTGATATTGAGGCAGAAGTACCGGTCGGCACGAATTAATGGGAACTATTCCACAGCAATGAGCGCACGGATCGAATATTGATGTAGAGTGACATGGGAATAGCTATTTAGACCGCGTCGCACGTGACCACTCCTTTGCCTCGATTCGTAAGTGTCCTATGACTTCCTCTGTTCATCGGAACTTGAGAAAACACGGTTTCATAATTTACCATTGAAGATAATAATAATGGGTAACTTTCTTGAGCGTAAACAGCTGCTACACTGTTACATCGGGCTGTCCGTGAAATTTCGCAAAGTTGCCTCCATGAAGTGTAGCATTCACTCAAAGCCTCAAGAATATGATCGGTGACGTTATTATTAAGTCGGAAGCGTCAGACGTCTCATCTAATGCGAACATATTCCATCGGCGTTGGCGGCGGCGCCCCTCGCCGACGGCGTCAAGAAGAGTGATGCAAATAGTAATTATCACATGACGACGCCACACATCGTCGAAATTTCTCACGTCATACTGAGGTCATGATGGTGTCACTGTGGCGTCATCGCGATTTCACATGATGAACCCATCACGTGAAATCCTCGCTTGGTCGAAGGTTGGCCGATCACGGAAGCAGTGCGAAACCACATTACGTACGTCCACAAAGTTATGGGAAGGGGGGCAGGGATGATCAAGTGCATCGACTGGAAAGAAAAAGGATAGATTTCGCGTACGACTCGTTCTAAGCGAATGCTTAAGGTACCCTGTAAGTTGTTATTATTATTATTATTATTATTATTATTATTATTATTATTATTATTATTATTATTATTATTATTATTATTATTATTGGATAATTCACAAGTTCAAGGAAGGTGGAAAGCTGGAAAACAGCTTAAACTCACGATCATCAATTCGCCAGTAAGATGGTTCCCAGAGGGATGGCTAAATTCACTACAGTGGTTCAGCCTTGACACGAACCGCAGTAGAAGGGAAGCCTCCGCACGGGGGCGGGGATAATCTTGCAGATTTTGCGTTCTCCGTAAACGTTTTAGCCTTACTAAATACCCGAGTCACTGCAGAGAGGTACAGCTGCAGCTACGCTGTTAGTGAGATTGATTGTGACCGATTGTGCAAAGGGGAGACATAAAGCTACACTGGCCTTTCATTTTCTTGTTATCTGCTGGCGTAACACATGCGTTGGCCTTTTATTCGTCATGGCCGTCTAGAATAAACCGCAATGCTATGAAAGTGCTCCGAACGTTTTTTTGGATACACTAAGATTTCTGATCAATATTGAGCGGACTAAGGTGAAGTGTGCATCGGGACTATGTGTTTGCTCTGCCCAAACGAGAACTTTTTGCACTCACTGATGTAGGACTGTATATATGTACGTGTTGTTACGCGGAGAATATATTTACGCTGTATACACACAGAATAAATTCAGTGGCCGACAAGATGATGCCCAGCTCGCAGGATCTGTCCACATCTTCTTTCCAGTCCTCTTCGTCATCCTCTTCAGCCCGTTACATGATTTCCCGGCGGCTGGAGCACCGACCCGGTGATAATCAGGAGGCAGTCGAGTGATATGGCTTGAGCCGCGTAACATGCACTATGTCAGCGCGATGGTGGACAACGGTGGGATTAGTAGGGTTGATTTCATAGGTAACGTCGGTAACTTGGGGCAAGATGCCGTATGAGCCTGAATAGCGTGGGATTAACTTCTCCGAAAGTCCAACGCGGTGCGAGGGGGGACCAAAACAGGACTAGATTACCGGGTGCGTAGTGGACTTCACTCTGGCGAGCGTCATATACGAGCCTCTGATTGTCCTGCTTGTCCGCTAGTCATCGTCGAGCAACTCGGCGCGCCTCTTGCGCCTTCGGTATTGCTTCCCGAGCGTGCTCCGACGTGTAACTTAGTCCAGTCGGCAGGAGCGTGTCGAAATGCAGCGTAGGGTCGCGGCCGAACAAGAGAAAAAAACCGGCAGATCCCACGCACTGTGGGAATCGATGTGATGCGAAGCAGCCAGCAAGGAGCAAATCATGCTGTACATAATATGCATGTCATTATTTACATGTTAGGACTTGTCATTTGTGTTCGTCATACAGTCACGTCACGCAATACAAATTTTGGTGTATATCAAGCTAGCGAACTGGACGCAAGCGCACCATGAGCGTGGCATGTAAATGGCATTGTAGATGACATGCATGCCATGATTTTCATGTTAAAACCTGCCACTTATGTTCGCTTAATTTTTTACCTCGAATCGCAACGAGACGCGAGACCAATTTGTCTCCGTTTCGCATGCGTTCGTATTCTCGCGCTCTGCGCATCATGCAGACGCCATCCACGTTCCAGCGTTTAAATTGACGGACACCCTGTCAATTCCAAAGTGTGTTCCTCGAACGCCTGCGCCCACTGAGACGGGGTCGGTCAGAATGGAACGTGATGCGCGCGTCTCCCTCGTTGCATGATTAGAGACGCTGGTCACAGCGACGCTACGCAAGCAAAGCGCGAGCGCTGTAAGTCCAACGCGACCAGCGTCCGTTTGCGCCCCTGCGCCCACCTGGCACTGTGCCAGGGCACGGCTGGAGGGACGGACGGACGGGCGGACGTCGGACGTGAAAATGAGACATTAAAGGCTTTCATCTTAAAATTTGTATATCAAGCTGGCGAAACGGCCACAAGGGTGTCATGAGCGTGGCATGCAAGGCATGTTGCACATGGCATGTCATGATTTGCATAGTGCCACTTGTCATTTATCCTCGTCATACAATCACGTCACTGAACAGCAAATTTGGTGTATATCAAGCTAGCGAAACGGCCACGGGAGTACCATGAGTGTGGCATGCAAGTCATGTTGCACATGACATATCATGGTTTCCATATTACCACTTGTCATTTATGCTCGTCATACAGTCACGTCCCTCAATACGAAGTTTGTTGTATATCATGCTAGCGAAACGGCCACGAGTGTGTCATGAACGTGGCATGCAAGTGATGTTGCACATGACATGTCATGACTTCCGTATTACCATGCCAAATTTGGTGTATATCAAGCTAGCGAAACGGCCGTCAGCGCGCCATGAGCGTGGCATGTAAATCATGTTGTATATGACATGCAGGTCATGATTTTCATATTACCACCTGTCATTTATGCTCGTCGTACAGTCACGTCCCTCAATACCAAACTTGGTGTATTTCAAGCTAGCGAAACGGCCACGAGAGTGTCATGAGCGTGGCATGCAAGTCATGTTGCACATGACATGTCATGATTTTCATATGACCACTTGGCATTTATGTTCGTCATACAGTCACGTCACGAAATACCAAATTTGGTGTATATCAAGCTAGCGAAACGGCCGTCAGGGCGTCATGAGCGTGGCATGTAAATCATGTTCTACATGACATGCACGTCATTACTGCATATTACCACCTGTCATTTATGTTCGTCATACAGTCACGTCACTCAATCCCAAATTTGGTGTATATCAAGCTAACGAAACGGCCGCGAGCCGGCCATGAGCGTGGCATGTAAATCATACTTTTCATGACAAGTTAGTCATGATTTTCATGATATAACCAGCCATTTATGTTGGTCATACAGTCATGTTATTCCATACCAAATTTGGTATAAATCCCATTAACGATACGGCCAGGAGAGCACAAAGTCGTAGGCGGCTAGATAGATAGATAGATAGATAGATAGATAGATAGATAGATAGATAGATAGATAGATAGATAGATAGATAGATAGATACGCTCAAAGTCGCCGAAGTTCGCTAAGAAATGCTTCGCATTTAAAATGGAGGGAACCCAGCGGTGTCGTGTTGAGAGGAATTGTAGGCGAATGTGACAAACGGGAACGTAGTGTCCTAGTCGCGGTGGTCGGCGGAGACGTCCATGAAGAGCATGTAAGTAACAGTTCGATTGAGACGCTCGGTTAGGCCGTTGGTTTGTGGATGGTAAGCAGTCGAAAGCTTGTGTTTAGTGGCGCAGGAGCGGAGGAGGTCATCAACCACTTTGGAAAGGAAGTAGCTGTCTCGGTCGGTAAGGAGCAGCGGAGGGGCACCGTGGTGCAGGATTATTTTCTCCTGGAGGAAATCGGCAACATTAGTTGCACAGCTGGTTGGAAGGGCCCGTGTGATCGCGTATCGGGTAGCATAATCAGTTGCTACTGCAATCCACCGATTTACTCTAGCCGTGTATAGGAAAAATGACCAAGCAGGTCGACACGGACACGGTAGAATGGGTCTGGTGGTATGTCGAGCGGTTGAAGGCATCCGGCTGGATGGGTAGTTGGTTTTTTCCGTCGTTGACAAAGGTCGCAGTCAGCAATATAACGGAAGACGGCGCGATACATACCATGCCAGAAGAAGCGCCGGCGAACTCTGTCATAGGTCCGTGACACGCCGAGGTGACCGGCTATAGGCGCATCGTGAAGCTGGGCGAGAACAGTCTGACGCAGTTTAGGGGGAACGATGAGTAGTGTGACGGGGCCGTCCGGACGCATGTTGCAACTGTACAATAAACCATCATGGAGCACAAACATTCGAAGGGAAGGGTCGGATGTCGCCGATGTTCGCCTTTGGATAATGTTATGGAAGGAAGTGTGCCGCCGTTGCTTGATTTCGATGTCGTGAAAAGCGGATACAATATATATATATATATATATATATATATATATATATATATATATATATATATATATATATATATATATATATATATATATATATATATATATATATATATATACGTTCACGACAATGGCGCAGCCGTTGAACGAACCTCTGCGCGACGACCTGCACTCAGAAACCGCACTACGGAGCGGACGCCCTGTACAGCGTCCCGCTCCTTCTGCTACCGCGGCTACGGCATCCGACCTGACCACCGCAGGTATCACAGCGAGCGCGCCGTCTGCAGGCGTCATTGCAGCTCAGGTCCGTGAATCAACTGAGTTGGCGTCACAAACCTCTTCAAAACCAAGGGACGCCGTACACGCTTCCTCGGTCTTCGCCGTAGGTTTCGCCACTCAAGCAACCTCGGTATCTTCACCAGAAGTCAGGTGTGATTGCTCGCCTGCGGGCTCCAGCGACCTCGCTGCGGTCATGCATTTCACTGCTACACTGTTCAAGTGCCTTGAAAACACCACCGCTTCATTCACAGCAGCCTTGGCATGCACAACCTTGCCTTTGCCATCTGTCGCCGAAATTCCCAAATTTCGGGGCTACGAACAAGAAGCCGCTGTTTGGCTGCAAAAGGTCAATTTGTTGGCCCGTCGGCACGCTTGGCCTGAAGATGTAATATTATCAATTGCCGAAGGCCGACTGCGCGATTCCGCCAAGGCATGGCATGAGTACGATGGCCATAAGTACAATTCCTGGACCGAATGGAGCGCAGCCTTCGTCACTGCCTTCGGCCCGCTTCCCTCAGCGTACGACGACCACTTCGCGCTCTTGCGATCGCGTCGGCAGGCACCCACGGAAGACGTTCGTCAATACGTATACGACAAGCTCAAACTCCTCGAAGGCTGTGGCATTAAATGGATCTCTCCAGCTGCCCGCCAGTACGTTGTTGATGGGTTACTCGACTCTACCCATGCTGCCATCCTATCTGCACAGTCACCTGCAGCGTCACCACAGGTTTTCGCTCGTAAGGCAGCTGTATTGCAGCAGAATACTTGCCGTCGCATGAGTTTCGACGCCTTACTGGCCGAACACACACCGCGCCCTTCAACACGACGAGGATGCTTTCCTTCCGGCCGTATAGGCCACAACGCCAAGGAGTGCCTTCAATCTTCCCGGACACGAATGCACTACAAGGCCTGTCCAATTCCTCGGTTATCAGTCCACGCCGAGGGAATCGGCGACTTGTCTGCGCTGATTGATACCGGTGTGGACCGGACGGCACTACACCAACGTCATGCTCCAGACACTATCGGCCCATGGACTCAACCTCCATTCCTCGGACTTGGGTGAAGTGCTATGCCACTTCCCCCTTTAGTCCCACTTCCCAGCAGGGACTAAAGTTCTGCCAGCTGTTCCTGTTTTTGAAGACCTCCCTGCCGACATGATTCTGGGAGCGGATTTCTTGCTGTCCGACGACATTCAGCTCACCATAGATCGCGGCCACGTGGAGCTCCGGGCTTCATCAACTGGGTCTACTACCCCGACCCTGCCGCCACCTTATAGGTGAGCAGTGTAGTTCGCCTACCCTACCTTCTATACTGGCTCGTCACCAAGCAGTCTTCGCTGAGAATACAGCAGAACTCCCGGGCACCAATTTGCTTCAACATCACATACCAACGGGTGACCACTCCCCAATATGCGTACCACTGCGAAGATACGTTGAACGAGAACGTGCAGTGATCGCAGAACAAGTAGACGAAATTCTTGCCGCGGGCATTATTAGGCCTTCATATAGCCCGTGGGCAGCGCCCGTCGTTCTCGTTAAAGAGAAACACGGATCATTGCGTATTTGCGTGGATTACCGACAGCTTAACAAGTGTACAACGCCTGATTCGTACGCCTTACCTCGCATCGACGACGCCGTTGATACAGTACGCCACTGCAAGTTCTTTTGGTCGCTTGATTTACGCGCAGGCTACTGGCAAATCAACGTAGCGGAGGAAGATAAATGGAAGACAGCTTTTCGCACCCCTTCGGGATTGTATGAGTTCAACCGCATGCCATTTGGACTTCGAACTGCTCCTAGTACATTTCAACGAGCGATGAACTCGGTGCTAGGATCTCTGAAGAATCAAGCTTGTGTGGTATACCTGGACGACAGTGTGGTCGTTGGCAAGACAGAGGAAGAACATTTTCGCAATTTGGACGAACTACTTCACAGGCCATATGAGGCAGGGTTCCGTTTAAACCGTGAGAAGTGCCAATTCGGCCTGTCCAAGATTTCATACCTTCATATCCCCCTATCGGCATTCAGCCGCTCCCCGGAGCGCATCGCTGCTGTGTCGGAGTATCCAACACCAACTTGTTTTAAACAGGTCGAGTCATTTATGGGTATGGCCTCGTATTTGCGAATGTTTATTCCGCATTTCGTCTCGATCGCAGCTCCCTTGAGCGATCTTCTTAAAAAGGACGCACGGTTTGAATGGGGTGCCTTGCGAGAAAATGCTTTTCGAACGATAAAGGAAAAGCTCACATGCTGCCCAATACTAAGTGACTTCAATGATGACTGGACCACTGAAGTGCACACCGACGCCAGCCAAGTTGGTTTAGGGGCAGTGCTAGTGCAGCGCGACCCGGATGGCATAGAACATGTTGTTGCTTATGACAACCGGAAACTCTCAGACACCGAGCGCCACTACCACTCCAATGAGCTGGAATGCCTTGCAGTGGTATGGAGTGTCGATGATAAATTCCGGCATTACCTTTTCGGGCTCAAATTTACGGTGGTGACTGATAACGCTCCAATAGCATGGATGTTTTCCAAGCAGCAACTAAAGCACAATTTTGCCCGCTAGGTAATCACGCTGCAAGAATACCATTTTGACGTGCGCCATCGTGCCGGAGGGCTAAATAACGTCGCCGATGCCCTCTCCCGGAACCATCTTGGCTGCGTGCAGCAAACCATGGAAAACCACGTATTTTTCAACCAGCTCGACTTCTCTAAAGCCCAACAGGAGGACAAAGACTTGGCATCAATTACTGCCTCTATCACTGCCACAGGCAAAACCTCGATGTTTCTGATGCGCAACGCCGCGTTGTACCGGCGTCACTGGCAAGAGGATCGATCCGAAGAGCGTTACCTCCTGGTGGCTCCTAAATCTTTCCGGTCAGATATATTGCGAACCATTCATGACACTCCAGAAGGCGGACACACCGGCCAACGAGCTACGCTCCGCAAATTACAAGAACGCTTGTGGTGGCCGAAGATGCAAAGTAGCGTCCGTTCTTACGTCGCCAGTTGCGAAATCTGCCAGAAGTTTAAGCGGCTTCCGGGGCGCCAACCGGGACTACTCACACCTATTCCGATACCTGAGACTATTTTCCACACACTTGGCATCGACTACATAGGACTCCTACCCACCACCATTGCGGGAAACCGCTACATCATTGTAGCAGTGGACTACCTATCGAAATACGTAGAAGTGGAAGCCGCACCATCTCTTGCCTCCGCTTATCTAATTGATTTTCTGAAGAAACGATTTGAATGCAGCATGGCTTGCCAAAGAAAATAATATCCGATCGGGCTACCACGTTTCGCAGCCGGGAACTACGAAAGTACCTTTGTACGGCAGGTGTGCAGCACCACTACGCTTCGGCGTTTCATCCCCAGGCAAACGGCCTTACAGAGCGCACCAACCAGAGCATCCCGGCACGACTCGCTCCATAGGCAAGAGTAGAGAAAAAGGGGAAAGCCGATTGGGACGTCCACCTACCGTCAGCCGCTTTTGCGGTTAACACGGCGTTGCAAACGTCTACCGAGGAAACGCCTTATGAAATTGTATATGGAAAATAATAGTTAAGCAAGAAATATTGTCAACTGACCTATTAACGTCAAAGAAATAAAAATTCAGTGTCCCTCAAATCTTAAAACGAATCAAGAGGCTCAATGGATAAATGAAAAATTTGGTATTACAGTGCTTCTCAAAATACTTTCCCAAAGCGTTTCACGTGTCGCAATATCATTTTCATTATTTAAGTGCAGGCTCAATTTCGCGAGTTTGAGATTTTGAGATGTTACTGGACACTCCGGGTTATTATCCAAATTTGGGCAAGTTTGGCTATACATAGCTCTAAATTGATGTAGAATGGGAATTCTAAATATAAATATAGCACAGACAGCATCAAAAATATTCGAGATAATGATGAATATTTTGTCTGGTAACACACCACGAAAACAAAACTGTAACAGAAAAAGCGGGAAAAAAGTATGGCGAGATTTAGGTTGTGTCACATGCAAAAAAGAAAAACAAAAAAACACGGGTAGAAGGCACTCCTACTGTCGACAAAACTATCAACTCTTTGAATAAATGTAGCAGCATGAACAGAGGTACGGTCAGCCAACGTGCATATTGTCACGTGGTGACGGTGCAGAATACTCCAGCAGAACTCGGAAATACGTAACTATTTATTTGGCCGAATTTGTGGCCGGGAAACAAAGTTAACTGCAAGCGAACAATGCACGCTGTACGTACACTATACTCTGTTTCACCACTACCGTTCAGCACTGCCAAAGCTACGGGGTGTAAACAAGCCACATGCTTGCGCAGGAAAACATAGATCCAGATATAATTGCCTTGCAACTGGCAGGGTTAAGACATTTGCCCTTATTTAGCATCTGTTTCTGCACGTCAGTAAGTAATTTGTTTATTCTTCATCGTGTTTGCGTCGTATTTCTTTAATTGTTGTATCAGTAACCGTCGGTAAATGTGGCTAAAAATCAACATGGCAGCGCCCATGCAGACGCGACCACCCGCTCCGATCCGAACTTGCCCTGGACGCTCGCCCAGTGCGCTCACAACAACAAATTAATGGTGTAATGAGCTATCGCTTTGCGCCATCTCAAGATCCGGACAAAACATCAGGTACGCTCTGTAGTTATTGGCGAGATAAGCTATTGCTTTAACCACGCCTGCTAAGCCTAACGCGCCGAGAATTTGATAGCAGTTCATGGAAATAGCGCAATGTAGTCACGAATACATTCCTGCCGAAGCTCCATGACATAAATCTAAAGCAAATACAAGCGTCCGTTTGGAACTTACGGGCCACATAGCGCACGACGACGACGTGATAAACTCGAGGCGGTGAGCAGCAGCCTCGATGAGTTCAGCCATGTTCTATTTTTTTCGGCGCTGCCGTCCCTTATAAAAATGACTATTGAGTTGTTGTTGACATTCCGGTCACTATTCATTGAATCAACCGATTATCAACGACTTGGCAAGATGTCTTGACGTTGCTCAATATATACTATGTTTTTTTTTCTGTTGATTACATCAAAGAAAAAGTCATTGACAAAAAAATGTTGACTTATCGTTGCGCCTTTATTGAGTTGCAGTGTATGTATGAGCGCGCATTGCCAAGCCTGTAAAGTATCTAAACCTTTTTATGGATGAAACCACCCCAAGTAAGCAACGCATACCCCAATAGAACGCATATTACAAACGTCCTGTGCATATGCGGTCTTCTATCGCTCGCGTGCTAGCTATATACGTTTGGCAACGTGATTTCTCCAGCCTGTCCGTTTAATTAGCTCTAACCGAACGACTCACCACATGACTATTCAGGCGGCAACAATGCTATACCTGACTTCTTGCTGAAGTAACGCAAACAACGCAGCAAAAGTGTAACGTCCATGTACACAGCCGTGGGCAGCAACTGCACTGCCGCTAATTACACAAAGAAAGCTTGATGAATTAATTACTGGGGTTGTATGCGCCAAAACCACAATATTGTCACGTGGGTGTGACGTCGACGAAGGCGCGATCTGCGCCAAGCGTTGCTCACAGTCTTTGCGGGGTTAAACAAAGCACTTCACACTAACATGCGTGGCAATATGATTGTGAGGCACTCCGCTGTGGAGGGTTGCGGAAAGTTCAAACACCTGGGGCATTTTAACATGCACCTGAATCGAAGGAAATCAGCCTCCAGCATGTCTGCCTATTTCAAAAAAAAAAAAATGGGGAAGCCCCTTACGCGATATCCCCCCCCCGCACGCACGCACGCACACACACACACACACACACACACACACACACACACAAACACAAACACACACACACACACACACACACACACACACACACACACACACACACACACACGCAAAAGCGCGCACGCGCCATATCGCTTTCACAATCGCTAGCCTGCTCTCGCTTCTCGGTGGAGACTTACTGTGCCGCAAAGCCAAATTGCAAACGACCCACGGCTCTTCTCTTTATTTGCATCTGCCTCAAATTTTCGCTCAGGGCCAACGCTGGTCTTTCGCTCAACATTGAAGTCGACGCCGCCATCGACACCGGGATTTCTGCATAACGTTCTCTTTAACGAACTCCCGTTAAAATGCTACTGCCGCGGCCGGGATGGAACCCGCGATAGATATTCGGCAACAGCCCAGAACTGCAAGCACTGCTCGACTACGGTGGCCCCAAAGGAATAGTGGTTTGAGAATATAACGTTCGTATGCAGTTTTTTAAGGTAGGCATCATTCATGTACCGCCGCGGACGCGCACAACACGATGAGATGACATAAAGGTATCTCGCAACGGATCGCGGGGGCCTCGGCGCAGAATGCGACGCCCGCCTGCACGCGGTGTCGATAAGATCGTGTATCTCAAACCTCACCGCAACGAGATATCAGATTAACGTGATGTACCGGCGACTATTTTCCCTTTACATTTTGTTTTATTACTACTCCTACTGTTGGCGAACGAACGCCACCCGCGCCATGCGCTCCGTGCAGAAACCGCTGCAGCGCCGCAACATGTTGCAACTTGCTAGCCTGCGCGCCATGTCATATTGCGATGAAGAAAGTAGCGCGCAAGAGGATAAATTTTTGAGCTGTTGGATTGCGTCAGCAGTCATAATCATGAAGTGTTCAAAAGTCTTTAACCAGTAAGCTTTACGGAACTAATAACAGCGATAACAGCCTAACTACCTAACGGGCTTCGCAGCGGCGTTGACAACGACAGCGCGGATGGATATCCGCCCTGCCGTATGTTTCAGTTGAGCGCATTCAATTCCGACGTGCCGGTCGCGTGTGGCGCGCTCGCCTACTCTCGCTTTATTTCGTGCAGTGTAAATACCGTGATTCATGGAAAGTATGAACGCACTTGTGAAGAAGCTACTTCGTGGCATGTTCAGCAGTTGTGGACCTGCATGCAGGTACGTTTGTCTGCGAGTGGCGGCTGCGCGGACTGTGAGGCTTAGTTCCGTAATCGTTCCGACGGAGAAATGGACGTCTTAGTTTGCGTGCGCGACTCTCGCAGTTTCATTTCTGCTTAGCTGCAGGAATGGACGCGATCACCTTGATGTGCTTTTACCACCCCCTGGAATATGCGGATTAATAAACTACGGGCTCAATCGTTGAAGGTGAGTTCGTTTTCTTTACCTGTACACCCTTTTATTCGAAAACCATGAAGAATAAAAACGCGTGTTTTGTTGCTACATCGGCTGCATGCGCGACATGTTTCAGAAGTACTTGACTGCGTTAGTGTTGTGCCATCATGATTGAACTGTCCTAATATAAATGTAGCTTTTCATTTCTGTTCAGTTTCGAACATACTGACTTTTTGGCGCGCTTATTGGAGCTTGTTTCAAGGTATGCATTAACGCTTACATTCGAGCTTATGCACTGCTTTTTTGCGTCTTCAAAACTGCTTGTGCCTCGTAATTAGGCACACGCTATTACGACAGGTGTCGTGTTCTTTGTTTTGTCTCCAGCAAGTTTGCGGGTAAGAAAATGTTTGTGCCAGCACAGTTGTGTCTTTCTGCACAGTGCTATTTCCGATAGCTGGATGCGCTAGTCTAGTAATGTTTCGAATATGTGAGGGCGAGTGTTGAATCTGAAATCACACACGGCTTAAAACAAAGCAAATGTTTCGAATATGTGAGGGCGAGTGTTGAATCGTGTTCCGGGGCGAGGAGTTATGCGTCTTTTTTATGTGCTATGATGTTACTTTGCCTATTGTGTCGACGCGCGCCTTCAAACCTGTGGCTTAGCGTTTCCCTTCTATGTTAATATCCGCGCTCTGTAAAGCTTGCATCTCTCGAGAGGGGCAGTAAAAAAACGTGTACTCGCGTGTCGCTTCAGCCTGGTCATTTGTAGCATGTTCGCCCTTCTGCAGCCGTATGATGTGATGGAGTTTTCGCCTTTTCACACCTACTTCTTGGTAGTAATTTGTCACAATTTCCTTTTTTTTTCATATTTTTTGCAGGAGGGACTCACCCTTTACATGTTGAAACAAACGCTACACCAATTAAGTTATGGTTTTCTTCTCTGATGATGTGGTTTTTGTAGTTTTTCGCTTTAAATAATAAAGGTACATGTCCGCACATTTGCGTTTTTCTTTTGTTGGACCTCTTGAAAGAAAACGAAAGGTCACAGAACTTATGAAAAAGTTGACTTCTCCGAGTGACTGTGCATGAGTAATTCAATTTGCTTTTTGTGCCCGTGTCCATATTTTAGTTTTCGCTAAGTTTACTGTGTTTCCAGGTTTTCACGTGTTTTGGCAGAATTGAAGCGTTATAGCTGGCGATAAAGTTTCTGCTATAACACGCGAACTGTGCAGGCCTACTGTAGCTCTTTATGCAAGCATACGTTGTACATCACAGTGCGCATGTACAGACAGCTGTGCGCTCATATAAAACCCACGTAAGCGCACCCAGCAGCTCTTATTCAAGTTCTGTGAAAGACCTTTTGGACAATGCCTACTGACGCCTGTGCCTCAGTGCATGTGCCTCAGTAAGCATTGTTCGTATTGCGGTAGCATATTGCACTTGTATATGTACAAAAATTCAGCAACTATTGAAACGTACAGTACGTGTACTTCCAATAAATACCTTACCGAATTTCAATGCTGCTTCAATTGTAAGTCAATAATTATTCATTAGAGCTGTCAATGAATGAAATCAATGCTCCATGTACTTTTTAAATAACAAGTCGACAACCATTCAACTACTTTTATGCCAATAAAATTTTGGTAAAACATCGGTGGCCAATATTCTATACGTGTCAACAATAAGCTCAATGACTTTTTCAATGGACCGACAACGACTATTCAGTACAATATGTCAACATTGAGCAATGCCGTTTCAATTATTTTTCAATGAGATTTTTGAAGGGCCGGCTTCTGATGCGATATTAAGGTATGAGGCCAAGTGTCGGAAAAAATTTTTTAATAAGCGATAATCACTAGACATTATTAGCCTACAATATAAAACACATCGTTTTAGGCACATGTGAGTATTGTAAAGCAAGTCCTATTTTTTGTTAATTTTCCATAATTAAAAATGTCATTAAAAGTGGGCGTTACGCCAACACTCCTAACTCAAGTTCCGCTCAATACAAAAGAATAATTCTTTGTAGAGACATGAAAAAAGCTTTGGCCTGTGCAATGAACCAAAACAAATGAGATCTGATGAATATTAAAAACATAGTAATTAAATAACCAAAAAAGTATGCACTAGCACTAGGGGCACCTTCGTATAACAGGCAGCCATATTAAATCTTGTGGCACGATTTTGCTTATTGAGGTTCATTTTACGCCTACTAGAGTGATAAGGAAGTGTGCCAAGTTTTAATGAAAAATCTTTATTATAAAAAAGTTAGGATTGTTCGCGTACGGAAAAATACCAGAAATATAAGTTCTGAGAAAATCAACAATAAAGATTTGAAATAGGTGCAGCGCTTACACGAGGTGATCATGAGTGCTAAAATTCTCAATATTTGTTGACAGTTCCATCGTGCACCTTACTACCGTGTGACTTTGCTCGAGCGACAACTCTCAATTTTTTTTTCTAGCTTGTATTGCAGCATCAGTGCCATGACGGGACGCTTTCGCACTGCGCTGCTGATCATTTGTGAGGCAAGCTTTCTCTGTAGAGTGGCCTGGATTGATCCGTATTTGCTTAAAAATAGCAAATATGCTTCAGTTGCCATTACTGAAATCACACACGGCTTAAAACAAAGCAAATTTGGCAGTTTACAGGCTTGTGTACGTGTCCTTGAGTGTGAACAACACATGCTCCACGTTACGCGACCACCTGGTGAGAAGTTTATGTCTTTTATGAAGAAAATTGATGCGTTGACAACGATTTTAGAGCATTATTATATGTTCGCACTTGATATGATTGCTAGGTAACCGAAAAAATCTTACATCTCAAGTTAATCTTATGATTCACACAAAACTGACACTTTCAGTTTCGGTTTTGTAGGTGATGGGTGGTCTCACATTTTTGCTTGTATCTTTTGAAAAAATCTGCGTAGACAGTATCTCTGTGCGGTGAAATGATCGGCAATAAATTGCGCATTTAACATTACCAAAAACCGATAAATGACATTTTTGAAAAAAAAAAGTCGCTTTTTCCACTTGGCCTCATACCCTTAACCTGGCATTGTGTCCAGGCTTGTGAAAGATGGTGAAAGGAAGGCCTCCAAATTAGTGTGCTGGCTCACAGGCTCTACAAACGTAATTACGCCTAATGCTTCGACCAGAATGTGGCGTAAAACACTGATAACATAGAACACCTGGGAAAATATTTGCATTTCCACTGAACTTTTGCCGCTATCTTGCCCGAGACATAAAGACGGGCCCCACTGCCTTCCGTGAGCACCGATACAGAAGATAAGACAGCGCATTGTTTCAATGGAGCGATAACTGCTCACCGTCACTTATTAGCACATCCCACTTCTGACACCATGTCGTGATGGCGCGGGCTGCGGCAGCCCAGCCTTCAATGCCTTGACGATGAAAGATTGCGCCATTGATAAACAGATCCAGGAAGGCCCACTCCAAAAAGCCACGGCATTTGTTTCCACTCGCATATGCATGCCCTGTCAAGACATTTGAGGAACTGGCTTCGGTGAGCACCGATGCAGAAGATAAGACAGCGCATTGTTACAATGTCGCGATAACTGTTCACCGTCACTTATTAGCACACCCCACTTATGAAAACAAGTCGTGATCACGCGGGCTGCGGCAACCCAGCGACCAATGCTTTGCGATGAAAGATTGCGCCATTGATACACAGATCCAGGAAAGGCCACTTCAAAAAGCCACGGCGTTTGTTTCCACTCGTATATGCATGCCCTGTCAATACATTTGAGGAACTGGCTTCGGTGAGCACCGATGCAGAAGATAAGACAGCGCATTCTTACAATGCCGTGATAACTGTCCACCGTCACTTATTAGCACATCCCACTTCTTACATCATGTCGTGATGGCGCGGGCTGCGGCAACCCATCCGGTCAATGCCTTACGATGAAAAATTGCGCCATTGATAAACAGATCCAGGAAGGCCCACTCCAAAAAGCCACGGCGTTTCTTTCCACTCGCATATGCATGCCCTGTCAAGACATTTGCGAAACTGGCTTCGGTGAGCACCGATGCAGAAAATAAGACAGCGCATTGTTACAATGGCGCGATAACTGTTCACCGTCACTTATTAGCACATCGCACTTATGAAAACATGTCGCGATCACGCGGGCTGCGGCAACCCATTGACCAATGCCGTAAGATGAAAATTCGCCATTGATACACAGATCCAGGAAGGCCCACTCGAAAAAGCCACGGCGTTTCTTTCCACTCGCACAGGGCTTTGCAGAGATACTCAAGAAAGTGTTCCGGAATACAGATATCGAAATACATGCGTCGGAAGCCTAAAATACATATACTGAGATACATTTGTCTTTGTCGTAGCGGGATATTTCGGAGATACTTTCGCAAAATGAAGAAAAAAGTATTCTGACATACAGATCCAAAATTTCGGAGATATTCGCACTCCAATGAAAAAAACATTTATTAAGTGCAGCATAACATTGCAAATGTTGCAGCACTATGAAACTTGCAATGTATTTATTTATCACAGTACTCTGAGTGCTGCTAAGGCATTGCCAAAAGAGGGTTACACTGTACACGATTGTTAATAACGACATATTTACAGGTATCAGTTGAAATAAAAAAATTACGTTTTATCACCGCAAGGGTAACACGTATTGTACACCGAAGAGGACATACTTGGTGGCAACAATAACAGCTACGCCAGAAATAGCATAGTTCAAGCAGATCGCCGGAATCACAAACGAACACCACTAAATGGGAAAAAAGTATACATTTATTCAACGCATCAGAAATATTTTGCTCAAAAGGTTGGTGTGTTCATTACACTTAAGCAACAGGAGCTTGTCAAATAGGCCGTCATCAAGATATCGTCGGTTCGGCCTCAACACCAGAATTGCGAACGAGAAAAGTCTCTCTACTGCGGCAGAGGAGCACAAATTCGTGTTATAGCGGATAAATACCGCCTTCATGGCCGGATAGTCATGAAGCATGGTGATATCCCTTCTCGGGTCATCTAATTACCGGAAAACTTCCGCCCTCACGTGGGTTTATTCTGACCGTTCAGATGGCGAAGTATACCCGTCTTCAAAGTCGTCAAAACCGTCATTAATCACGACCGATACCCACGGCTTGTCGCACGCGTCTGTTTGGAGCGGTGCATGCGCCTCAGCCGCTCGCACGAGCAAGCTCTCAAAGTCTGATAATTTAGCCACTTCGCTTGAGGTCCACCGCATCATGAAGAATGAGTGTGAGAAGGATGCAAGTATTGCCTCAAGATTTGCCATACTGAAAAACGCAGAAAAGCGCTTTTGGAGACCGGTTAGACAGCTGTATAAAATGATAGATTCGTGTCGAATGTATTGCTTCATAGAAATTAGCTTCATTTCTACCGTGAGAACTGTTGGCAGAAGCTATCCGTAGTAGACCCAGCTGCTTTTCCGCAAGATATCGATTGCTGAGAAAAAAAATGTATAACGCAAGCTGCTTGATTTTCTCCAGTAATGGTGACCGAAAGTAATTGGCAATTAATTAACGTAGAGCACCCTTCAAAACATTTATAAGAAAAGTACCTCACCTGCAGCGATTGAGTAGAGAATCCCCGCGATATTCGTCCAGAAAGTCCAACTCGCGTCTCTTATATATGGTAGGTCGAGCTTCTCTGAGGAGATGTCTTGTGTGTCTCTTTGTTCGTGAGAAGTACGTCCGATGCGTTGTTGGGAAGCTCCACCGCGTGATGCAGGGTGTTGGCAGCTGTCTTCCGAGAACGGATAGCACCGTCTCTGCTGACTTTGGCCGATTTCATGAGCCCCAATACTGAGCGCATTTCGCCATTACACTGTCGTGGAGGCGACTGCACGTAGGACGTCTGTTGAGGGCTTTCTTGACATCAGCCGTGGCGACGAGTCTTAAAGTGTGACACGCGCACCGCAGATGATGAGGAAGCGATGACCCCAACAGTTCAAGGGGAAACGTAACATCGATTTCCCGATCTGTAAAGAAAACAAGAAGGGTCAGTTAATTTGCCGTTCCCTCCTTCACCAAAACAAATACGAACTCTTCAACAACAGATCAGGCGAAATAGCTTAGAGAAAAATAATCGAAGAGAGACATTAATGCGTACCGCCAGTGGTGTCATCGATTCCAAATTCTTTGAAAACCTTTACAAAGTTGCTTCCGTTGTCGGTCACCGTGCCTACGACTTGCTTCGTTTCCAGGCTGAAGTCTGCGTAGACATCCAAAAGCAGCTCTGCTACACGGTCGTGTGAGTGCGTTCCAAGAAAGCGTTTGCAAGCTAGAGCTGTCGATTCGCGTTCAAGCGTGTGGAAAGAAATCTGAAAAGACAGGGTAAATTGCACAGGGTTATTTACAGAATCCACGGACTGAGCAATTTTAGGTATCAACAGCACTGAGTAATCTTTAGAAGTAAATGATACGTCGAATTTTGTTGCCAATCCGAGCACGGTTGATAGGGCGAGTCGTCTTGTTCAGTGCAACCCAAAGCCTTTCAATAAAATCACCCCCAAGCTAGAAATTTACTCTGAGTCAACGCGTCAGTCAACCTCTTTCAAAAGTTATGCTTCCTGTCTTGTGCGGAGTCGCACATGGTGCAAGAACGCCCGCGTACAATAGCAGGTGCATAACTCTAATGGCCTACAAAATAATGGAAATTTCCTAGTTACCCAGTGTGCTGTTTCACCCATGAAGATTTTGTTGAAGTAGACCACACGTCCACAGTGGTACACACATGTGTCGTCGCTTGTAGCTCACTTCTGATGCTGCGAAATTTGTCTTCAAATGCGTCATCTATCATCCCCCCGAGTGTCCTTCGAGACATCAGCACCACATCAGGGCAGGTTCCTGAACATATGTGACATGCAGCGTTATTCGCCTAACACACCAATAGAGCAAGAACTGTTCCAGCTAGAACGCCGTCTCTTACCTTTGACGAACTGCGGAAAAGCATGTTCCGCCACAAATTGCACATGGAGCAGGGACTTGACAATCAAGTTCTGCAGAAGCTCATCGAACTTCTTTTGATCTGGACGGCTTTTTGGCTAAACCAAAATAGTTGTCCAGACTTGCTGCGCTCGCGTTCCTTTGCTTTCTCGCGTCCGGAAGTGGACTTCCAGGG
>JALIZH010001518.1:0-22947 GCA_030522465.1 Rhipicephalus appendiculatus | reverse complement strand
TGCATTAAGGGAATACTGGATAAACACACACGATCAAGTTGCCTTTCATGTTTGCACGAAAAATCAGAATAATATACAACACCCTCTGCTGGCAGCTCTGCCGAAAGCCTATACAACTTGGTCTGTAATTAATTTGAAGTTTTCTCTACTTATCGAAACAAATACGGTGCTCAACTTGCGCACACTTCTCCTCCAATTAAGATCACCTCTCGACGAAGCAGCCTGTGGTCGGCGTTCAAATAGAACTGGGTTTGACTGGATCATACTTCCAATGAGCGATGTCTTAGGGAAGCCCAGAGACATGTTTCAAATTGCAGAAAAATATTTAAATTGTTCGCGACCTCATGCAGCAGAAGATAACCGGCATGCTAAGAAATTTTGTCTCTCAATGTGTGAAGGAGCTCTAGTGTATCGACAGTTCGGACAATACGAGAGCGGTAAAGCGGTTTCGTTCATATCAGCAATTAGAGGACAAAAGATAACGTTTGCCTGCAGATCTTTCCAAACGCCTATTGATGCTTCTGGTGACTCTACCAACTGCGATGTGCAGAACTTCTCAGATCTTTTTGCAGTGCTCTATAGACTGAACGTTACATTGAAATTGAAGGCGCACCGAAATCTGCTTTCCGGATATTGGAGTATGCAAGGTGGTCAAACAGACATCATGTTGGCAAATGTTGCGGCAGGGGATTGTTCTATGCAGCTTGTTTAATATCCCCGTCCAGTAGCATACCCGTTCGAAACATTTTACGTGAAGAAGGTGCCCTCTCGATCTAAGGTGTCCTCCCTGGAACTCCTCTATAGCTCATACCGGGGCCTTCTTTTCGTGCTTCTGTGTATGCTCTCCTGCGTGCTTGGTTTCAGTATTTCGGATCACGTCTATCTGGGCCGAGTACGATTACATGCATTGCTGGACTCTGCAATGTTCCTGATAGTTTCTTTCCTGGCAACCTCTTTGCCGTTTCCTAAGTCGAATACAGGCAGGCGTCCCAGGGTTTTGAAGCTGGGGCATGTGGTAATCTTTAGTATCTGGATGCTTGGAATATTGCCGTTTTCCGTATACTTTCGTAGCGAAATGACGTCACGTATGGCCGTGACGCATCCACCTAATCTGGTGGACACAATAGAGGAACTGGAAACTGCATTGGATAAAAATGAAATGGTCCCGTGCCTCTTATACGGTAGTTTACTTAACAGCCCTCTTCATTTGACGATTGCTCTCAGCGAAAGCAGAGTGTATAAAAAACTGCGATACGCCATGCCCGAAAACAGGGGAAATGATCACCGCCATTTTGGTACGTTGAATGGCTGCTTAGAGTGCGCAAGTCATCCAGGTTTCGGATGCTTTCTGTTAGAATTAGAAGCGTGCGAGCTGAATCAGAAGTTGGAGTACGTGCGGTCACGTGAACCACTTAACACAGTGTTCATAACTACTCCTGTGCGAAAGACTTTTCGACTCGCCTGGGCCTACGATAAACTTTTGCAAAGACTAGCTGAAACAGGCCTTCGATCTTTCCGCAATTTGAAATGCGAAGGTCATGTGTCTGTTCCCTTGCACCAGAATGACGATGGCTCGAGGACGAAACCTTACGAATGTCAAAAATATCGGACTTTTTTTCTTTTTTTCTTCTCTTTTCTTGCATTCTCATTCCTAGCATTCTGCGTCGAGGTGCTGCTAGGCTGTGGGTATGAATTTTGAGTCGGTCGCGTTAAAATGAAAAAAAAAAAGGTTTTTTTTTTGCTTAACACTGCGCGCAATTCGAGAGGTCACAGAATCGTTCTGAAACTTCAGAATAAATGAACCGGCAAGATATTGTGTCCTTATCTTTAGCTTGAATGCGGCCGACGCGATAGCCTTAGCACGACCGTATACACCTTTCGGCATCTAGTTATTACTGTCCCTTCGTTAGTCTTCACAGTTAACTCCAACCAGTTATGGGGCACACTTTTCTTAGCCTTCCTATACGTCTTTAAAATTTCCACTCTACAAACCGCGAAGTTGTCGCTGTCTTTATGTCTGTAATCGGTAACAATATTGACGCATGCCATGAAACAGTCGTTAAAGTACGCGCGCCTTCCTAGCATACAACGGCGCCCTGCAATAAGAAGAATTGGCCACGACGGCACGCGCCTTCGCCGCACGGGATCCGATCGCGTATGACTGTGGCCAGAAAAGAGAGGACGAGGAAGTGACGAGCCGCTGGAGCAAGCGATAGAACGTTTCTTGTTTTTGACAAGTTAACCCACAATAAATAGTTTTCTCGAGACTACCTGAATTGTTCGTTACAATTTTGGTGGAGGTGCGGGGTATAATCTCAAGCCTTCTTCGAGTTGGAGAAGGAAGCCCGGAGCCACGCCGACTGGAACCCAACGAGCTCACGCCTGTCCACCAGCACACCAGCCGTCGTCTCCGTGGTGAGCCACCCGAATTTCCTCTTTTGCCGGATCCTGCTGGGGAAGCACCAGCTGTCCACAGCAATGCCGAAATGACACGCCCAACAGCTGCAACCCACGTCGTCGTTGATCAGCTGCGGACGCCCGAGCCTTTCCACGGCGACACGTATGAAGACGCCGAAGATTGGCTTGAAGGTTTCGAGCGCGTCGCCGATTGCAATGGTTGGACTGAAGACCGGAAGCTCCGCCGCGTTTATTTTGCGTTGAAAGACAGTGCACGAACATGGTTTGAAAACCATGAAGGTGCTTTCCGGTCATGGGACGACTTCCGGCGGGAGCTGCTAGCCACGTTCCCGTGTACGGACCGCAAGGAAAGAGCCGAGGCCGCTCTGCAAGCGAGAAGCCAGCGGAACAATGAAAGCGTGGCAATGTACGTCGAGGATATGTCCCGCTTGTTTCGCCGGGCTGATCCGAGCATGAGCGAGGACAAGAAGCTTCGGCATCTCATGCGCGGTGTCAAGCAGGAGCTTTTCGCCGGTTTGGTTCGAAGCCCTCCACGCACCGTCACCGAATTCCGCAGCGAGGCGACAACTATGGGAAGGACACTCCAACAGCGCGCGAGGCTCTACAACCGAGAAGTGAACGTCGCATCTGCGGAAGGAGTGTCTGCAGTATTCGGGAACAGCATCGATGTTTTGCGAGAATTCGTGCGGTCAGTAGTTCGAGAAGAGCTCCAGAGGCAGCAGCTAAACAGCAACCCAACAACAATCTCCTCGTTGGCAGAAGTGGTCCGCGAAGAAGTTAGGCAAGCAGTCCGTGAGCAGCAGCCACAAAGGCAGCCTCAAGCTTCGTTACCGGTGCAGCCAGTGATCTCGTATGCCGATGTGCTAAGGGGAACACCTGGACGTAGCTTCGTCACGGCACCTACACATCTACCCGAACCTCGTTTCACGCCGCCGCCACCTGAGACGAGAGTCCGGAAGACTGACATATGGCGCACTGCCGATCGAATCCCGCTTTGCTATCACTGTGGTGAAGCTGGCCACCTGTACGGGATGTGCGAATACCGCCGAGCGCGACTTCGGGGTTTCTCTGTAAACGCTCCCTGCCCACGAAACGGAGAACGCCCTTTTGCAATCCAGGAGTACTTGTCGACTCGCCAACGCCCTTACGCCTCACAGCAGCATCAGCCCCGGTCAACAGCGCCACTGAGGTTTAGGTCACCAAGCCCGCGCGCATCTTCAAGTTCCCCAAGGCGACGTTCCCAAAGTCCGCTTCAGGAAAACTGAAATCGACGACCTGTGGAGGTAAGGCCGCTGCCGTCACAAAAGAACCTCCAGCGCTGATTTCGGGATACGACGACGGACAGGAGCAAAGGTGCGGGAACAGTAACGTCGTGTCCGATTTATGCGTGCTTATAGACGGCTACGAAATTACTGCTTTAGTGGACACAGGTGCACACAATCCAGTTATCAGTAGAGAGCTTGCCAGGAAACTGAAAAAAGTGCTGACTCATTGGACTGGACCGCGAGTGCGTACCGCAGGAGGACACCTGACCGACCCAGCTGGCCGATGCATTTGTCGAATTGGAATACGTGGCTTCACGTACGTTGCGAACTTCATTGTCCTGTCGGAATGCTCAAGGGATTTAATAATTGGAATGGACTTTTTACAGGTGAATGGCGCTGTGATAAACTTGCAGGAAGCATCCGTGTCGTTCTCCACGAACCACGTCATCGCGACATTCGAGTGTGATGAACAATACGACGCGCTCCAGATTGTGGACGACGACGTAACCGTACCTCCAAGATCCAGCATAGCTGTTGCCGTAAGAAGTAACGTATTCAGCGACTATGAAGGAATGGCGGAAAGTAACGCTGGGCTTCTACTCGAAAAAGAGATCTGCGTGGCAAGAGGTTTTGTTCGGCTGCGTGATGGGTGCGCGAATGTCTTTTTGACCAATTTCGGAAATCAGGTGCAACATATCGCGAAGGGAACCGTCATCGCCCACCTGAACGATTACGTTGAGATGACAGATTTGGGCTCGTCTGATATGGCACCACTCGATCCTGACAACTTAGACTGCATACTCGCATCGATCAGCATTGCCACAGCCCTGTCACCGGACCAGAAGCGGCAAATCGAGAGCCTTGTACGAGAATTCGCCTCCTGCTTCTCAAAGTCATCGAAAGTCCAGAGGACGTCTATCGCCAAACACCGCATCATAGTCGAGGAATGGGTGAGGTCCATTTGCCAGCACCCCTACCGAGTGTCACCAAAAGAGAGAGAGGTCATCGGAAGCCAAGTTGAAGAAATGCTTACAGACGACGTCATTCAACCGTCAGCCAGCCCGTGGGCTTCTCCTGTCGTGCTAGTAAAGAAGAAAGACAACACTTTGCGGGGTTTGCGTAGATTACAATATATTACACGCTATCCAGTTCCTTGCTAGTTTGCTTGCCAGTTCCTCGCTGGCTATCCCAGTTCCTTGCTAGTTTCCATTTCTGAGAAGCTGCGCAGACAAGCAAGGGTAGGTGACACGGGGGGGCACATCACAGGTAACAAGTCCCGAGAAGATTGCGGTGATACCGTATCTACACGGCATTTCACATAAACTCAAAAAGATAGGGCAAAGAGCGGGTGCGTCGGTGGTTTTTTCCGCGCCGAATAAACTGTCTCAGTTATGTGTCCGGACTAGCCCTGTAGGTAGTACAGCGAGCCATTGCAAAATAAAGCACCGTAAGAAGTTTGTTGAGTGTGCAATGGGAATTGTTTACACCATACCTTTGTCTTGTGGACAAAGGTACGTTGGTCAGACGGGCAGGTGCCTGAATGTAAGACTACAGGAACATTGCCAGAAAGTAAAAAATGTGGGAAGGGATGGTTTTTTGGCCTCTCACTGTTCTGAATGCGGATGCCAGCCCTTGTTTGAAAAAACAAGAGTACTCGCGTCCCATCCTAATGAAGGCACTAGATTAATAATTGAGGCCGCAACAATAGCTCAAGGAAGTTGCATCAGTAAACCATCGATATCCTTTATCAGAAAAAGAACTGGCGTATTTGGATTCTTCGGCACGTGGTGCTCTAGGGTGATTACTTGGCTGTTTAGGGGTTTCTTCTTGCCCTTTAGTTTTTTCCCTCTTTTTTTTTGCCTTTTAGTTTCTTGGATAAGCATGTGATCTTATCTTTGTCTGTAGCCTATATATTTGTGCGTCCTTGTAATAAAATCAGTTGGAAGTCTGCGCTGGTCCTCGTCTTTTCTATGTGCACCGTGTCTAATTCTTGCGCTGAGCAGTTTAATAATAAAAAGTGGAGTTCTTTGGCGATCAAATTGGTCAAACATGGAATGTTTATGAGATTGTAACTTTTTATAGCAATAAAAACAGTCTCAACCGCTTCACTTTGCAGTTGTATGATCTCGACTTTGCAGTTTGTTGTTTGATCTCGACAGGAAGACCGTGTCTTTGAACTCCGGCATCCATAAGAAACGCCTACAATGATTTCTAGGCGCCCTCCAGTACTATTGCGTACCCTCAGTCTAGCGCTCGTCCTGTGCAACACTATTGCTTGTCCGTGTCTTTTCGTGCTGCCTTGCTAAGTGATCTAGAATGCAGAAAACTGTTGTTGCAATATGAGTATGGACTGTGAGAAAGTATGCTGGTATGCACTTTCTGAAGCTACAGTGATTCTGAAACTACCATTCAGAAAGTGGCAACTTTTCAGAAAAAAAAGAAAAAAAAGAAAAAAAAAGAAAGGAGCAGTTCAACTATGGAGAAAATAGCGGTGCCTGGCCTGCTATTCATCTTTCTTTCTTTCTTTCTTTCTTTCTTTCTTTCTTTCTTTCTTTCTTTCTTTCTTTCTTTCTTTCTTTCTTTCTTTCTTTCTTTCTTTCTTTCTTTCTTTCTTTCTTTCTTTCTTTCTTTCTTTCTTTTCTCTCTTTCTTCCTTCCTTCCTTCCTTTCTTTCTTTCTTTCTTTCTTTCTTTCTTTCTTTCTTTCTTTCTTTCTTTCTTTCTTTCTTTCTTTCTTTCTTTCTTTCTTTCTTTCTTTCTTTCTTTCTTTCTTTCTTTCTTTCTTTCTTTCTTTCTTTCTTTCTTCCTTTGTTTTTTTTGTTTCTTTGTTTCTTCCTTTCTTTCTTTCGATTTAACTGAGCTGTGTTCCCTAGTAACTTGTTCCTTCCCCTCCACCGGGAATTGGACCTTGACCCATGTCGTAAGCAGCCATCAGTTACCGCGTGGCGGGTCTCCATCTCACGGACTGTTGCAGTGAACGATGGCACGACCTATTTGAACAAGAGATATCGCAATGCGCTAATGTGGAACGACAGGTCAACCTTTCAGAAATTTTTATGAAAAACATGGTTGCGTGAAGTTCAATAAATGTAGGTGTAATCATTGCTGTAGAACGAAGATAAAACCGGTAGCCAATGACTGCACTATCGTTGACATCCTCTGAAGGACGAAGAGGACATATGAATACTTACCTATGTAGAAGACAGAGAGACTGACGTGCCTTCGGTTCCTGTTTATTGATGGAACTGTTTCTTTTTCTTCTTCTTCTAGCGGCGCTGTCCCACGCCCGCGCTGCACGCGCTCTGCGCCGCATCGTCCTCTTTAGTTTTCATCACACTCCCGCGGCCGCGTTGCATGAGTGCGCCTCCAGGAGGTATAGTCGCTGCACAGGACGCCAAACTTGCTGACCGTTTCGCAGTCGTATCAGAAAAGAGCGCGCAATACCGTCTTTTCCCGGAAACGCCTTAACGACACGACCCGTCTTCCACGTGAGAGGCGGCGTATTTAAATCTTCCGCCAGGACAAGATCGTCGGTTTTTACCGTTGGATGACGACGTAGGCTTGCTGTGGTGAGCAGCGCGCAGAAACAGAAGATATTCCTTCTTCCAACGCTTCCACAGGTTCCGCAGCAGGTGTTCCTGATGCCGCGCTCGTCTTCGAAGGTCGGACTCAGCGGCATTGAGGGCAAGGTTTTTTCGTTCCGTGGGCAAAGTGACGAGACGCTTGCCGACTAAGAAGTGGGATGGTGTCAGAGCGTCTGTTGATGAGACGTCATCCTCTAAGTATGTGAGCGGACGACAATTAACTGCCGCTTCGATTTCCGCTAGCACGGTGAGCAGCTCGTTGTAACGTAAGCTGCTGCGTCCGAGGCAACGCTTGAGTGCCTCCTTAATAGTGCGAATGACGCGTTCCCAAAAGCCTCCCCACCACGGCGCACATTCAACTATGAAGTGCCACTGGATTCTGTGAGCACTGGCGTAGTTCTGAACGTCGTCTTCGAAGAGGGAGCACAGATGCTTGGCACTACAATGAAAGGTTTTCGCATTGTCAGAGTACACAATCGCAGGTATTCCACGTCGTGCTGCGAAGCGTTTGAAAGCGAGTAAAAATGCTCGGGCTGTCAAATCTGTGGTCATTTCCAGGTGTACTGCCCTGGTCACAGCACAAGAAAAGACAACGATGTACACCTTCTTTGTCGAGGCTAATTCATCACGGCAATAGAGTGGTCCACAGAAATCAATTCCCACCACCTCAAACGGTGTTGCCTCACTAATTCTTTCCTTTGGCAGGGGTGCTACCGGGGCTGTTTCGGGATGTAGGCAGCGTCGCCGGCATGGTAAGCACGCTTTTATAACGCTCTTCACAGTACGGCGGCCTTTGATTATCCAAAAGCGCTCACGAAGATCTAGGAGGGTGAGCTGAATTCCAGCATGCAGCAGTCGTTTGTGCGCTGCGTCAACCAAGAGATGGGTGAATCGGTGATCAGCAGGAAGCAAGATCGGATGCTTCAGATTCTCTGTGTCGTCAAGCCGCTGAAGCCTGCCTCCTACACGAAGCAGTAGGTCACGGTCGAGAAACGGTTGTAAACTGAGCACACTGGATGACCTGGGAACTCTCAGTCCTTTTTCCAGGGCCATAATTTCGCTTGCGAATGCGGTGTGTTGGACCAACTTCAACCAATACATCTCTGCCTCGTTCAACTCCGAAGCCGTCAGTGGTCCTGTTGAAGATGGCTCCTTCGACGAGGCGTTCCGGTGGAACCTCCTGGTCCAAGCAGTAACTCGGAGTAACCGGGAAAGACGTTCATAGTTTGAAACTTCAAGCAGAGGCTCGCATGGGGACGCAGGGGGGTATCACCACTGCGGCGGGGCACGCTGATGTCACTTCACTGGTCTCTCTATGAATAGCCTCTGTTGAGGGTGTGGACGAAATCTTCGAAGGCCATTGAAAATGATGCTGCGACAACCACGAAGGACCGGTCCACCACAGTGGCTTGTTAATCAATGCCTCGACTGCGACTCCACGCGTGAGGAAATCCGCCGGATTATCGTTGCTGGCACAGTGTCTCCAAGAATACCCCGAAGTGAGACGTTGTATTTCAAGAACACGGTTCCTCACGAAAGTCTCCCATCGTTTGGCGTCAGCCGCAATCCACTGTATGGCTATCGACGAGTCGCTCCAGAAAAAACTCTGGCAGTTCGCTGTTTCTGCAATTCCTCGTAGGTAGTTCCACAGCCTGGCAGCCAACAAGCACGCAAGCAGCTCTAGACGTGGCAGCGTGGTAGTCTTGAGCGGTGCGACCCTGCTCTTACTCATGAGCAGCTGAACCTTGTAGGTTTCCCCTTTGGTCTTGTAGCGCGTGTAGACAGCTACGCCGTATGCCAGTGGGCTTGCATCGCAGAACAGGTGAAGTTCAAACGGTTGAACGTTCCGAGGAGTGGAACAAACAGCGCAGCGTGGAATTCGCAGCGAGGATAGCGTCGGTAATTCCGAGGTCCAACTTTCCCACTGCCTCTCAATGTCTTTCGGTAACGGTTCGTCCCACGGCGAGTTCATTCGCCACAGTTGTTGGAACAATAATTTTGCTCGAATGACGAACGGTGCAATGAGTCCTAACGGATCGTAGAGTCTAGCGAATGATTGTAGAATGGTGCGTTTTGTGGCTGAGTGCGCTGAGACGTACGAGGAAACGGCACTGGGGCTGATCACGATGTTGTCATCATTGCGGTCCCACACTATGCCGAGCAACTTCGTCGTTTCTCTGGTTTCTCCAATATTGTCAATCGAGTTGTTGTCCTTGAGGAATTGGCGACAAAGAAAGCTTGAATTGGAGCACCACTTTCTCAGCTCCATACCTGCGTCTGCTAAAATAGTCAGTGCAGCGCGGTAGATTCCGAGAGCCTCTTCGTCGGTGGAAGCTCCTATGACGAGGTCGTCTACGTAGAATGCTGTCTGTAGGCGTGCAGCTGTTACTGGCTCAGTCTTCTTCCACGTTTCGAAGTGGTGTTGCAAAGTAGCAGCCAGAAGGAAAGGGCTTGATGACGCTCCAAAGGGCACGCGAGTCATGCGCCATTCGATGATAGAAGGTGGTATCCCCTCTTCGTCAGTGATTCGGTTGACCCACAAGAAGCGAAGAGCGTCGCGGTCTTCTTCTCGGATGGAAATTTGTAGGAAAGCCTTCCGGATGTCCGCTGTCAGAATAACTGGGTTCACTCGGAACTGCACCAGTAGTTGCAAGAGTTCGGCACCAAGTTTGACCCCCTTGTCTAAGATATCGTTGAGTGATGACTCGCCGCGTTCGTGGGAAGAAGCGTCGAACACTACACGTATCTTTGTAGTGATAGCCTCTCGACGGACCACGGCATGGTGCGGAAGGTAATAAACGGTCGCTCCTGGGTCCGAAGAAGTGTCGACACGTTCGGCGTGACCTTCTGTGAAGTACTCACGGATGGCGCGGTCATACTCGTCCAACAGCTTCCGCTGTCCTTTGAAGCGCTGAAGTTGGCGTTTGAGTCGGTTTTCTGCGATACTTCGGTTTGTGCAGGCCAGTCGTCCCTGGTACTTTATCATCAGAGGAACCACATACCGCCCAGCATCCTTGTGCACGTACTGTCTGAACAGACTCAATGGTTCTTGGTCCCAAGCGCCGGTGGCTTCCGGAGGGTCGGTGATACCTATCGCGTCGAGTCGCCACATCTCTGTCGGGTCAGCCATGCACGATGCGGCTTGGCTATGACGCTCACACGAAAGGAATAGGGCCGATGTGCTGTAGTTTCCCTGATGCAAGTCGTTAGCGCTGTCTTCTTGGTAGATGCCTTGCACCAGCCAACCAAAAATTGACTCGACGGCGCATAGGTCGTTACTCAGGCGTTCGATTTTCCCCGTCACTATACGCCAATAGTTGTCCGTTCCAATGATGACACTGATGGTTTGAGTCGGTCGATCTCCGATCCGCTGTTCATCGGCAATAAGCATCTTGCGCTCGTGCAACTGCATCAGCAGACCTTGCTCGATAGCTGGCGTCTTCACTGTGCAGACTTCTGGCACCTCCAGAGCGTCCATCGTGATTTCTTGCGCATCGAAACGACTCTGCAGCTTGAGTTGCACGGTTCGGTATCGGTGAGTGCGGGAACGTTTGGAACTGCCAAATGTCAGCAAAGACAGGTCTTCTGTGCCGACGGAAGGTAGATCGAGGCTCGTGGACAAGTCGCGTCTTACAAATGTTCTTTGGCTGCCAGTGTCAAGCAGTATACGAACCAGCACGGAATCGTGCCTTCCCGACGCCCATACTGTGGCCGTTTGCATTAGAACAGCTGGCGATGGCGGCGTAGAACTGCTTGCGGGAGCACTGGTGGTCACTGACACGCCGTCGGTTTTCGTGGTGTCACTGCTGGTGGCAATCGCGCGGTTTACCGGTTTCCATATTTTGCAAAGTACGGTGAGATGGCGCTTCGCGCAGTGCTTGCACTTTAGCCACGCGGCGTTGCGACACTGTCGTGCGGTATGCCCTTCTCTGGCGCATTTGAAGCAGCAGTTCCTCTCGATAAGTCGACCACGAATCTCGTCAGCTGTCATGGTGGTCTGGCAGTCTTTTACGGAGTGGTCACGGTGGCCGCATAGTACGCAGCACGCATGGCTGTTCGTTGCAGATCCTGCGGCCAGCGCTAAAGCTGATGGTACCGGCGGTTGTAAGCGAGGATTGCTTCGGTCGTGTCCCGTTGGGCTGGATCTTTGCAGGCACCTCGAACGTGAGCTCTCTTCTCTACTCTCGATCTGTATCTGCAGAAACTTCATCACGTCACGCACCTCTTCTTGCCGTGACCTTGGAGTAGCCCCGTTGTTCATCTCGGTCTCCTTCATGCGTTGCCGGTAGAGAATAGCGATGTCTTCGGGGAGTGATCGCATGAGCACACGATGAAGTATAACCGCATACTCCGATGCTTGAACTCCGAGGCTATCCAGACAGCTGGTGCGAAAGCGTACTTCTTCGTAAAGTTCCCGCAGCCGTGATAGGTTGGAGGAACGATCCACAGTAGCGATTGCAAGCAAGCTGTCAATATGTTCATCTACGAGGGCTGTATGACGGCCGAACCTCTCTTGGAGCACCTTGACCGCTACCGCGTAGTTTGCTTGCTCCAGACGCACACCATCGATCGCACGTTTCGCTGGTCCGGTAACGTATGACCTCAGATAACTAAACTTCTCAGTGTCCGACAGCTCGCGGTTGTTATGAATCGTGGCCTCAAAATGCTCCCAGAAGCCCTGCCACTCGCGAAGTTCCCCGGAGAAAACGGGTACCTGTAACTTCGGTAGGGCAACTCGTAGCGGTGATCGGTAACCTCCTTGAGCAGAGACTCCTTGGGGCCCGGTTTCGGTAGCGACGACAGGTGCGGTGCTGTCTGCGGGCCTTGTAGCTGAATTGAGAAGGTAGCGGATACGGCTCATAGTGTTGCGGATCTTGTCGTGGTACTCGAGAGCCGCAGTCAATTCCTCTTCATACTCGGCGCCGTCGGTCATGAGGTCAGCAATCTTTTTGTTGAGATCTGCAAGCGTCGTGTCCTTGTCCTGGAGGTCATCCAAGATGACTTGCAGATCGGCTGGAGCGGGATTCTCCAATTGCAGAGCTTCGGTAGCGGACGTGATGAGCCTTGTAGCAGCGGCTCGAACTACTCCTCTGTTGCGTCGCAGGCGGTCCATCTTCGGTGCAGGACGTCAGTCTTCTCCCGGGTTTCACGGCACCAAACTATGTAGAAGACAGAGAGACTGACGTGCCTTCGGTTCCTGTTTATTGATGGAACTGTTTCTTTTTCTTCTTCTTCTAGCGGCGCTGTCCCACGCCCGCGCTGCACGCGCTCTGCGCCGCATCGTCCTCTTTAGTTTTCGTCACCTATGCGACATAAAGTGGGCAGACCTAGCCAATCGAAGACCCGACATGATAGGAGATGATGTTTGTGGGATGCGTCGAATGACTATTCGGGATAACTTGAGAAAACGTTGTTCACGCATAAATTTACGAGAATTTTTTTTCAGATAAAGGGTATGTTGAATCTTAAATTTCTGCTAGCTGACGAAAGCGCAGGTATCGTATATAAGCAAGCTCCGAGAGTCTTTCCAAACAGGAACAGTTCATCTGCAATATAGCGAATCAGGAGCAGAGACTCCGAACTTCCCAATTGATGAAAAAACTCTGGTGGTCATAGATGCTTGTGGTAGAATCAGAGAAAGCGGTCTGACAGGCAGAAGAGCGTCCCTGATTGGACGCCGAACTTGCGCTAAGGACGCCTACTCGCGGCATGTTAGAGTTATTGAACACCACTGCCCGACAAGAGGGAAACGCAACGCGCGTCGTGTCTTCCCCGTTGGCCGGCTGCGATTTTTCGCAGGGCGAGTGTAAGTTGGGAACGCGGAATTACGGCCACGCTAAGCACTCGCGCGTCGCAGAGCTATTTTTGGTATGGATGGATGCTATCAGCGAGGCCGACGCTGGGGGTAAGGTCGCCACCTGGCAGTGTATTAATGCGTCGACAAAATTGCACTTTTCCTATTCGAAACGCGCCGAATGGGGCAGACGCGTAGAAACGATGCTCTGAAGAAACTGATCGTGGATTTCACAGTTATGATGCATTACTTCACTTTAGCAAGAGCAATGTGAGAACCGTAGTAGATATAAAAGGCGCGTTTGTAATGCCTGCAGCGTTTGTGACCGTGGCGCAGTGGATAGCGTGCCCGGCATCTCTTCTTGCGGACCAAGAGGTCCTAGGTTCGACTCCCGGTGACGGAACCTTTAGGAGCGAAGCTCCTTATGCCGTGGGTCGTGCGTCCCATGTTTGTAGTACGTAGTAGCCACCTGCGTGATGACGATGACGCTGGCATCACGGCACACCACATGGAATGTGGTGTGCCGTGATGACGATTACGATCGCGATGCCATACAACACATGGCATCGCGAGGGGCGAAGCTCCTTATGCTTCGGCCGGCAGAAAACAGCCAACTCAGAACTGGCACGGACCGGGGGAATCCGACTGTCTAATTAAAACAAAGCATTGCGAGGGCCGTTTATCGGTGCTGACGCAATGTGATTTCTGCCCAGTGCTCTGAATGTCAAAGTGAAGAAATTAAAAAAAGCGCGGGTAAATGGCGGGAGTAACTACGACTCTCGACACGCCACATGGAATGTGGTGTGCCGTGATGGTGATGACGATCGCGATGCCATACAACACATGACATCGCGAGGGGCGAAGCTCCTTATGCCGTGGGTCGTGCGTCCCTTGTAGTTTGTAGTACGTAGTAGCCACCTGCGTGATGACGATGACGCTGCCATCACGGCACACCACATTGAATGTGGTGTGCCGTGACGACGATGACGATCGCGATGCCATACAACACATGGCATCGCGAGGGGGCGAAGCTCCTTATGCCGTGCGTCGTGCGTCCTTTGTAGTTTGTAGTACGCAGTAGCCACCAGCGTGATGACGATGACGCTGCCATCACGGCACACCACATGGAATGACGATGACGATCGCGATGCCATACAACACATGGCATCGCGATATGGTCTCACATGCACATCCTTTCACCACATGCAACCAACCACCATCACGTCTTTGATGATGTACCTCAGGAGCTTCGCCCACTCATCATCATTCACTCCGCGGATATGTTGTGATTTTTTTTCTTTGTCTTCTGATCATGTGTATTTTTCAACGTCCTTTCCGTGACGGAAATACGTCACTAAAATATTGGTGGACCGCAGCATAAAACACTTCAGTGTTAAAATGAAAATGAAGCGGTGTCGTGCTGCTCTGAAAGGCCCGCTTTTGGTTCCAGGCTTTCGAGAGGGTAAAATTACACCATCTCCCGCTAAAGGGAACCATGTGTAGATGTGAAGCAGCGGGCGCTAACGCTTACACTGGTGGTGGCGTTGACGCTGGCGCTATCGCAGCGTTGCGCAGGAGAGAAAACTGAGGAGGCGCAAAGCACGCAGTGATGGAGCGGTGTTTCCTACTGGAACATGCCAATCGCTGCTAATGGGCAATGAGAGACAGAAGACTCCGACTGGACACAGAGACCCGCAGTCGGCTTTTAGTTAACGCGCACGCTGCGAATTTTTATTGTTCAACAACGCACAGGAGAAATCTCCCACCGGCACCACCTTGGAGGTCAAGATCCATTGCCATATATACGGGATGGACAGTGAACGGTTGTGCAGCGCGAGCAGTCGGTTTTTTCAACCAAGAAACTCGCTAGCAGACGCTGCCTGCGTCGGCGTCGCGAGGCGAGAGAGGGGGGGCAGCGTAGGAGAGGAGAGAGAGGGGGGGGGACGCGCATGCGCAGTGGGGGGTGTGGACGCTGTGGGCAGGGATGTCTAGAGGAGAGAGGGGGGGAGCGTATTAGAGGAGAGAGGGGGGGACGCGCATGCGCTGTGGGAGCGCGGGGAGGGATGCCTAGAGGAGAGAGAGGGGGAGCGTAGGAGGGGAGAGAGGAGGGGAGGCGCATGCGCAGTGAGGGTGTGGTTGCCGCGTGGAGGGATGCCTAGAGGAGAGAGAGGGGGAGAGGAGGTTTTTTTTATTTTTATTATTTTTTTTTGAAAGGGTCTGCGCATGCGCAGTAAGTGAGGCCTCGAGGCACACCACCACCACCACCACCACCACCGGATTAAGCTTCGCCATAAGATGCTTCACATCTAAAATGGGAAGTAAACCTGTGTTCTAATGCAACGTCTGTGGTCCTCGTCTGCAATTTCGGTCGAATATTTGCATGTCATAATCATCATGTTACAGATTGACGGGATGGTTCGGACCGAGTAAAGATATGGAGTTGACAGGGCTCACCTGACACCCTCATTAGATGATTAGGGGGGACGTCTACCTCCTAGCCCCTATGACCTGGAGGCAACGGCTGTGATCTGGAGGTAACTCAAGACCAACTCTTTCCATACGCTGCTATAGAATTCAACATTCATCCGCGGTCAGTGGATCCAACTGCAGGCTATGCGGCCACCGCGCCACACTTTGTCACACAATTTGGCATCGTCCTCTGGATATAGGACGAATAGATTAGATGAGATACCCACTGCTAGGATCTTGGTGGGCGGTGCTGCTCAGCGCTGACACAGGGATATAACGCCGTGCGCTTAGGTGGGCCAAGGAAGTCTCCGCGTTCAGACAAGCTCACGGCCATCTTCAGCGTGGCCCACGCTACCTGGAACAGTTCTTGCTGTTCGCTGTAACTTCTCTTTTGGGGTTTCTGGTTGGGAAAAAATTACACCATCTCCCGCTAAAGGGAACCATGTGTAGATGTGAAGCAGCGGGCGCTAACGCTTACACTGGCGGCGGCATTGACGCTGGCGCTCATCGCAGCGTTGCGCAGGAGAGAAAACTGGGGAGGCGCAAAGCAGGCAGTGATGGAGCAGTGTTTCCTACTGGAACATGCCAATCGCTGCTAATGGACAATGAGAGACAGAAGTCTCCGACTGGACACAGAGACCCGCACTCCGCTTTTAATTAACGCGCACGCTGCGAATTTTTATTGTTCAACAACGCACAGGAGAAATCTCCCACCGGCACCACCTTGGAGGTCAAGATCTATTGCCATATATACGGGGTGGCCAGTGAACGGTTGTGCAGCGCGAGCAGTCGGTTTTTTCAACGAAGAAACTCGCTAGCAGACGCTGCCTGCGTCGGCGTCGCGAGGTGAGAGAGGGGGGGAGCGTAGGAGAGGAGAGAGAGGAGGTGACACGCATGCGCAGTGGGAGTGTGAACGCCGTGGGCAGGGATGCGTAGAGGAGAGAGGGGGGAGCGTAGGAGAGGAGAGAGAGGGGGGACGCGCTTGCGCGGTGGGAGTGTAGACGCCGCGGGCAGGGATGCCTAGAGGAGAGAGTGGGGGGAGTGTAAGAGGGGAGAGAGGAGGGGAGGCGCATGCGCAGTGAGGGTGTGGTTGCCGCGGGGAGGGATGCCTAGAGGAGAGAGAGGGGGAGAGAAGGTTTCTTCTTTTTATTTTTTTAAGGGTTTGCGCATGCGGCGCCCCTCACGACGTCGAAATCAACGCGGCGGCAGTATAAACAAACTTGCGTCACGAATTTATGTTGGCTGGTTGCTGGCACGCGCCTTGCGCTTGCGCTACCTGCGATTTCTTCCTCCGTGCCTGTGGCTTTGCGTGTGCTGGCTGTGCTGGCTCTCAGTGCGGCGCCCGCTCGCGCACGCTCTCGCACGCGGCGCCCACGTCACAGTTTTGTGTGGCCACGTGGACGACGGAACTTCTCCTGCCTAGCTCGGTGCTCTTTGAAACCGAAACTGCGACATGGCGCTCTAGAAACGTGTCTAAATAAATAACTGTCACGCACTAGCGCAAACGAGGTTTCCAGCAGTGATAAGTGGGCCATAAGTTGCCTATTGCAACAAAAAAAAAAAAAAGAAGGTGCATAATTTTTGTGTCAGTGCTCCTTTCAGGAACTTTGTGCACACGTGTAGCCTATTTCTCCTGTGTGCAGTGGAAGTTCGTTTCCTTGTGTGTTTACATTTATCTTACGGGTTGTACGAGTATATAGTCAGATCATAAGTACCTCGACCAATGTTGGGCACAGGTGTTGCCTATTGATGATGTGTGCAGTGGTACTTTCTTTTCTTGCCTGGATACTATTTACGTCCGTTGCATGAGCGTAAAGTGTGAACATAAGCACCTCGAGCAATGTTATACACAGGTGTTACCTATTGATGATGCACTGTAAACGAAAATATACCCAGCCGGGAGGTTTCGGGGGATGATGCTGCCGCTCAGCTCCGGTAGCCTCACTCAAACCGAAATGCTCCGGAGCATATACATTCGTTTTCCACTCTTTTTTAGTTCGGTGGGCGATGGACGGAGGGAAGCGGGACGAGTTCCCTGATTTTTCTTTGGTGGATGCTCCGTAAGTGCTCCGGCGCATCACTTATGCTTCGGTGGATGCTCCGCAAATACTCCGGCGCAGTGCGGGTACAGCTCCTCCTTTCCAGTGACAAAGCGTACCCCCCGCACGATAGGCGTCTCGTTAACAATGCGCAGGCTGAGAGGCAACAATGAGGCTGGACAACCCGTTTGAACCTCACACATTCATGATGTGTGAGGTGGTAGCTTCTTGTCTGTATAGGTACTATTTATGTCCATTGCGTGAGCGTAGAGTGTGAACATAAGCACCTCGAGCAACGTTGTACACAGGTTTGTCCTATTCATTATGTGTGCAGTGGCAGTTTCTTTTCTTCTCTGTATACTATTTATGTTCTAAACGTTGTATGAGCGTAGAGTGTGAACATTAGTACGACGAGCCATTTTGCACGCACGTGTTGTCCGAAATGTATTTTGTTCGTCCCACTAGTCAATAAACAGTTCATGGAGAACATTGCTCGATGTTTATTCTATTGCATATTTTCGTCTGTAACCATAAATACCGGAATGTGGAATGTTGTGTTTTTTTTTCGATATGTAAAATAAGGATAGGAATGACAGTGATACATGCTTCAGCCCTGAGACATGGCAACATCTGATGCACTCACACATTACAGAGTTGCTAACTTGCAAGTATATTGCGTCTCACTGCGTGAAAAGACAATTCTCAGTACTCGTTGCATGCTCTTAAGCCACGTGCTTCTCCTCTGACTTTCTTTTTTTTAACCCAAAAGTGTTTTATACACGGGCGCACCGGGTTTTATGCCGGGGTCCGCGGCGACAGGTGCCGATAGCACTACTTACTGCGCTACCGATACACACGCACAGGGCTTCACAAACGCTCCTTATGTCTGGCATACCTTCTCCCTCTCACAGGGCTCTTGGTTGGCGGAGTGGTGTCACCGTCTGGGAGTGCTGAAGTAAAAAAAAAATGTCACCAAGAAGGGCAGGCAGGGAGTTCATGGGTAGTCTCAGCTCAGCGGGCGCTATCGGAGTATTGTTGGAAATTCCACGGTTGGTGCAATGTGGCGTACGCGGTGATTTGATTCGGCGCCGACGCAGTCACATGCTTTACGTTCCGCGTCGTCTTAGTGTGGGATGCCTCGCGCCAAGTTGTGCAGCTTCTACATGTATCAACAATATTTATCTGCCACCTACTGCTTAGCGGGCGATTTAACTGACTAATTAACTGCTACAATAAGGGTCGCAGAAAAGCAAAGAGGTCGACCGGTGAATATCGCGCAAGTGAGCGCTATGGGGCAGTAAGATGCACACCAAAGGGAAGCGGAACGACTTGACACGTTCGTGGCTCAGGTTATGAACTCAGACTCTCGCGTTCATGAAGGGCTGCGTGGTAGTGTATGCATGAGCAGAGGCGTAGCTACCCAATTATTGAAAAGCGGCCACCTCGCTGTTTCTCTCCTGAAGTCACAACGCCTTGAATCAGAGGATATTCAATACCAGTGTTTATTATGCGCTTGCTGATGCAATCTTTCCGCGGGATTCATTATATAATATGTCCAGGTGAACTATCATGAATGTTTAACCGTGATTATGGGCGCTAATCGTCAGGATGGGGATATGGCCCAAGGCATCAACGAGGGTGCATACACGTTACACAGGGCTGTAACTGCCACGCACAGAGAGAGACATTGTGCAAGCTCTCATATATCAATGGGCAATAAGTTATACCCTACTTCTGTGAGGACATATGTCCCACTTTCGCATTATACCGATTGCTATGGTGGAAGGATCAACAATGTTTTTGTGTTTCTAAAAGCCAGAGAATATGGCATCGCAAGCCAAGGAGTGCAATTATGGCGAATAGGATATTTCATTTCATGTAAGTCAGAGTATATACAACACAAAATTTGTAATGATATTGATGCTCCAAAACACTTTCTCACAGGTAACAGAATGGCAGCCTGAAAAGTACGCACGCATATTCGAATTGACTGTTAGTACTTCCATATAAACAAATAATCATTATGGACCCGTTGTATCTTACAAAAACTTATACTCAGTGCAAATGCATGCCGGACAAAGGGGAGTTCCGCTGTTCTATACTGCGATGTCGTATATTTTCGTATCGTTGCGGTCTCTACGCGTAATGATGTCTTTATAAATTAGCAGCAGGTAGTTATCGCACAGTTCACCGATGCTCTATTTTTACAGAATTATTACAACACTGTACTTGCCACCAGCTGATGTCATCAATTGTTGTCATCGCGCAGCGCGTCTAACATGGCTCGACTGTGAAGTGACCGTTCAACAGGAACACGCTTTTATTCTTGGCCAGGCTGATTTTCATGGTCGCTACTCTTCTCGCTGATAGGACTTTGCCTTCGGTAAATGTGAAGGCTTCGGTGATCGACTTCGACCGCCGTCGCCGTCGCGAAGATTGCACACAAGAAAGGCTTTATAACGCGCTCTACTGATAATTTACAGATGCAGTTTTCACTAAGTGATGTCCCTTAAATACTAGCTTTCCAGCACCTGTTCATTCGTATTTTAAGGCGAAAGCCTTTAATGTCTCATGCTCACGTCCGTCTGTCCGTCCGTCCGTCCGTCCGTCCGTCCGTCCGTCCGTCCGTCCTTCCCTCCGTCCGAGCCCTGGCACGGTGCCAAGTGTCCGCCGGGGTGCGCCAACGGACGCCGGTCGCGTCGGACTCTACAGCGCTCGCGCTTTGCTTGCGTAGCGTCGCTGTGCCCAGAGTTTCTAATCATGCAAGGAGGGAGACGCGCGAGTCGCGTTCCATTCTGACCGACCCCGTCTCAGTGGGTACAGGCGTTCGCGGAACACACTTTGGAGTTCACAAAGTGTCCGTCAATTTTTGTTCTAATCTAAGGTGAATTGGTTTTCTTCCGGTTTCCACCACCGCTGTAACTAATCGTTTTCGGTTTCTAGTAGCTATTTCTTCGTTCGCTTCCCGTTTTCTCTACTCGCTATATCGAGCAAGGGTAGCCAGCCGGTCTGAGAACTGGCTAACCTCCCTGTCCTTCCGTTTTTCTATTTTCCTCCTCCTCCTCCTTCTCGAGGAAGGTCAGTTGTGGTTGCAGTGGCGGATACCTTATTTTATAGGAAAATACTAAAGCTACGTAAGCGCTTCTATGATTCAGCAAGCTATATTCAAGCGTCGCTCAACCCCGCAGCAATACGCTAACACGCACAAAATGTGCTGACCTTTGCGCGATAAACGCCTTAGACGTACCTAAAGTCTAAAAGCAGGGAGATTGGATCTGCCCGCAGAACATATTTTATGGACTCCTTGACTCTCTTAGGCATGTTTCGCCGGCGACGATTGAGGTGCTCATCAACTACTGCCGTGACCTCTGTATTCTCCAGTTGACAGGACATTCTGTTCACTCTTTAGTTAGTGCTTTAGAAGGTGCGACGTGTTCAAAAGACACGTCACGCAACTCCATCATAAACGGAAGTGCGTTCGAAAACGCTGTGGCGAATATGCACGATGTCACGAGTGTGCGGTATCTCAATATCAGCGAGATAACAAGCAAGAATTAATCAAATACGAGAGAGATGTCTCGCGTTAGTAACATTAGAGTGCAGAAGGATTCTAAAAGTTGACGACGTGGTCCCTTGCACGTAACGGTCGGCCAAAGGAGGCGCAGCGTCCGTCCCGCTGATTCACTCTTCATTCGTGGAGTACCAGGGACGGCAAGCTTTCAACTAGACCCGTTTCTTTGCTGCAGTAAGATACTTTCGGGTGTACGTTAAGCTTCATACTTTTAGTAACTTACCAAAGCTTGTTTGTGATAACTTATTTGACACAAAGGACGTAAGATCCACGGTAGATTAAGTGGCATGGTCTTTCCGAGAACGTTGACGCGGACTCTCCGCATAAGTGTGCGCAGTAGGTGAACCGCTACGCGCAACGAGGCCACGTACGTGTTGGTTGTGCACGGCTGGGCCAGGTTGTCTGGGCAGTCCACCCGCAAAATCGCTTGAAGACTTCCTTAAATATCGCTAAAGATACGTTAATGATGCGTTGCATATAATTGATTGATTATTTTTGGCCATGATATTGGATTGAAAGAAGCTTGGACAACAAGGGAAGGAAGGAAGGAATACAAAAGAGAGAAGGCAGGGAGGTTAACCAGACAGCAGTCCGGTTGGCTACCCTACACGGGGGGGAAAAGGGAAAGGGGAGTAGAAAGATGAGAGAGGCAGAGAGAAAGCACCACAAGCAGAAAAAAAAAGAGAGAGAAAAAAAAAGGAAATGATCAACAAATACGCAGACACTTCTGTGGCGTTGGCACTGCGCAAAAGTCACAGACGTTCACAAAGGCCCGTGGTCCTTAAAAAACCCAATAGCGCCTTAACTGCCTTGTTGGCCGCTTGAACACTCGCCGTATCGACTGCCTTATTAGCCGCTTGAAAAGGGGACAGCATTAATTGACTTTCCCGGGATGGACCTTCATGAAAAGGAAATATATTTATTCAGAAGTAACCTTACTCATTTCACTGTGTTTTACTAACAAAAGTTGAATTTGGTGTTCGACAAAACGCGCACTAGGCATTGATAAATTATTATCAGCACATTCTTTCAATATTAAAGTAGGAAATTTTTCCTTCACATGTAACCGTTCTAATTTTGTTTATAGGCAGGAAAATATGCCTCAATATTCAGGAATACGATTAAGTGTACTCATATTGTATTGCTTAGAACAAATGTCGAGCCAGCCATACCCTCCCAAACTATTCTACAACAAGTCTGGATTAATTGAATACTGGATAAATTCACACGATCAAGTTGTCTTTCATGCTTGCTCGAATAATCGGTATAATATGCAATACCCGCTGCTGGCAGTTCTGCCGAAAGCATGGACAACATGGTCTGGAAGGCATGACAAGTTTTAAGGCGAAAGCCTTTAATGTCTCATGCTCACGTCCGTCCGGTGTCCGTCCGTCCGGCGTCCGTCCGTCCGTCCGGATGTCCGTCTGTCCGTCCGTCCGTTCGGATGTCCGTCCGGATGTCCGTCCGTCCATCCGGATGTCCGTCTGTCCGTCCGTTCATCCGGATGTCCATCTGTCCGTCCGTCCGTCCGGATGTCCGTCCGTCCGTGCGGATGTCCTTCTGTCCGTCCGTCCGTCCGGATGTCCGTCCGTCTGTCCGTCCGTCCGTCCGTCCGTCCGTCCGTCTGTCCGTCCGGATGTCCGTCCTTCCGCCCGTCCGTTTGGATGTCCGTCCGTCCGTCCGTCCGTCCGTCCGGATGTCCGTCCGTCCGTCCGTTTGGATGTCCGTCCCTCCGTCCGGATGTCCGTCCTGTCCGTCCGTCTGTCCGTCCGTCTGTCCGTCCGTCCGTCCGCCCGTCCGGATGTCCGT